>JAHWLF010000293.1:0-10577 GCA_024679295.1 Phytophthora parvispora
CAGGGCGCGCGAGGCCGAGGCCAAGCGCGCCCAGCGCATCGACGCCATCCTCGGCAACTTCTCGGAGCTGTCCGAGGACCAGCTGGCCGTGCCGGACGAGGACGACGAGAACGAGAAGAAGCTGTGTATCAACCCCATCTCGGCTGAGGGCACGCCGCCCGACGGGGAGGAGGGCACTGAAGATGCCCCGGTCTTCGTGTACAAGGACCTGGTGAACATTCTCAAGCCCCACCAGGTCAAGGGCGCCAGGTTTATGTGGAGCCACGTGGCTGTGGAGCCCGTGGGCTTCGGCTGCGTGCTGGCGGACTTCATGGGCCTCGGCAAGACGCTGCAGGTTATCACGACGGTGCAGGCCTTCTTGAGCAAGAAGACGCTGGACGAGGACGGGGACCTCAAGCCGCGGCACAAGCACGTGCTGATCTTGGCGCCGACGATTTGCGTGCGAAACTGGGAAGCCGAAGTCGTCAAGTGGCTGGGCAAGAGGGAGGCGAGACGCATTGGCCTGCACACGCTGGAGTCCAGTCGAGAGAAGAAAATGAGCGACCGCGTGCACGTCGTCAAGCGGTGGTACAAGCGCGGCGGCATTCTTATTATGGGCTACGAGCTATACCGCCTCCTGGTGCTGCAGTCGAGTGGCGAGGAGAAGATCGCTGCGGGCAACCAGAAGTACGCGCATTTGATCAAACAGGTCTACGGATGTTTGAGTAGCCCAGGACCAGATCTAATCGTGCTGGATGAAGGCCACCGTGTCAGGAATCACAAGTCCAAAATGGTTAAGGCTCTAGCGCACGTCAAGACGACACGACGCATCATTTTGACAGGCTACCCATTGCAGAACCACCTGGAGGAGTACTGGACAATGGTCAATTTCGCGCGACCGGACTACCTTGGAACTCTGGAAGAGTTTAAAAACCGATTTGTGGCCCCTATCACAAACGGGCAGTGTATTGACAGCTCGGAGGCCGATTTGCGATTGGCTCGCCGCAGGGCCTTTGTCCTGACTCGAGAGCTGAAGCCGCTCGTGCTACGCCGAGACCAGCAATACCTCTTCAAGCAATTGCCACCCAAGAAGGAATACGTGTTGATGTGCAAACTAACTGATGCTCAAGCACAGTTGTACCGGGAATTTCTTCAGCGTGGAGTGCCGACTCGCGGCACTTCTGACAAGGTGGATGTTCTCGGTGGCTACCACATTGCGTTGGCCATTTCAAACCACCCTGATGTAATTTGTGATACCTACAAGCGACTGGAAGAAGAAGAACGGAATGGATCCAGCAAGAAGTCAAAGCGCGGCGTATCGGACATTTTCGGCGTTGAGGACGGTGGAAATGATTTTGATCCGTATGATGATGCACCAAGCTCTAGGGCGTCGAGATCGAGTGCAAATAGACCCAGTCCAACTGCGCAGGCACACGGTCCTCGCGTTATTAATGACGACGATGACGACGATGATGAAACAGCGCTCTTGAATATGTTGGATACACCCAGCAATACCACGAGGACACCTAAGCCTGCTGCACCTCCAATGGGTGGAGCATGGCATCGTTTGAAGTTTGCCCAAGATTTCATGGAAAAATATGTGCCGAGCCAACTGGAGTCCAGTGGCAAGATGATGATCCTCATGGAACTCTTATCTGCGTGTCAAGACGTTGGTGACCGTGTGATTATTTTCTCGCAAAGTATTCCGACGCTGAACACTATTGGGCTAATGATCTCCAAGCATAACAAGTACCAGCGACGCCACGCGAAGCGCCTCAACTACTTGCGGATTGATGGAAGTACGTCGCCGCAAGACCGATTCCGTCAGATTGCCCAATTTAATGACCTGGAAGAAGATGTTGATTTGATTATGATTTCGACGAAAGCAGGCGGAGAAGGTATCAACCTTTGCGCAGGCAACCGAATTATTATTTTCGACGTGTGTTGGAACCCGTGCAACGACTCCCAGTCAATGTGTCGGTCATATCGATTTGGACAGACTAAGCCAGTGTTTGTGTATCGCTTTGTGACAATGGGCACGATGGAGAAAAAAGTATATGACTTGCAAATTCGCAAAGAGGGCGTTGCCAAGCGTATTGTGGACGAAAAGACAACCGAGAGAAAGTTCATGTCGTCGGAGCTTCAAAAGTACTTCAGCATCGATGACTTTGAGGACTCGTTGCAACATGCCCAGGGAAAAGCAGCGGATGACGAAGAGCTAGCTATCCAAGCCATTCCTCACGAGGATACTGTTCTCGAAAACATTTTGACTGAGATGCGGGACAGAGCTACGACAACTTCGACAACCAGTGAAAATGGAGAAATCAGTGCTGCCGGCATGTTGGCTGATAGGAGATGCATTATCGACTGGTTTGAGCAAGAAACGATGTTTGAAGAAGACCTGGATCAGCAGTGTTCTCCTGACGAGCAGAAGGAAATTCTTGAGGCACACACATACTTCAAGGCGGTGTCGAATCTACGCAAGGAAGGTACTCACCTAATTAGCAGAGAGGGCGTGCTGACGAAGCATTGCGACTATTGTCGTGTGCCGAACGAGATTTATCCCACCTCGACAACTAATGTGCCAGTTCCTGCGACGATCGAATGCGTTTACTGCAAGCAGCCCGTACAGACAGCGGGGGCAGCACCTCCTTCAGCAAATCCTGTTGCTCCGTACCCGTTTATGGCACGTGTCCCCGGCGTTCCCATGCCTGCTTCAGGAGTCATACCATCGACAACAGCAGTCCTAGTTCCAGCAGCAGCAGCAGCAGCAGCAGCAGCAGCAGCGGCCGCTGCTGCTGCTGCTGCGAATGGGAGTGCTCAGAATGGCCGAGTGCTGCCTCCCCACTTGCAAACAATATACGATCAGCAGCAAAGGGCTAATAAGCTTGCTGACTTGGAGCGTCAACGGCAAAAGGTCCAGCAGCAACGCGAATTGCTGGCACGGAAGCAAGCTGAAGCGGCAGCGGCAGCACGCAAAAAGGAGCGATTAACTATGAAACTCAAGGATCGGTATCTGCTTGTACTGAGGCGAGGCATTAAGGGTTGTCAAGACTTGAAACGCAAGGCGGAAGAGTGTGGTGCTACCATGGCTATCGAAGTCAACTCGCAGCTGACCGATATTGTTAGTGCGATGAGCAAGGCGGAGACACTCAAGTGGCTCAAGTTGAGTAAGCTACCAGGTGACGTGGAGTTGCACGACGATATATGGCTACGCAATGAAATCGCTAAAGAGAAGGGTCTGCCGCTTATTCCGGTGGGAACGAGCGCTCCTTCTGGGCCCCAGTCGTCACCAACAGGTGCAGATGCTGCTGATTCCAAGGCTGGCATCGACTCGAAGGCAGCCGTCACCACCACTACTCCGTCGCCGGCACCCACGACGGTCAACGATCAGAGCCCGCAAACTACTGCGGACAGTAGCAGTGACTTCATTGAACTCCTGGACTCTGACGACGAGGAGCCCCCGAAGACGCCCACCACGAACAGAATAGCGACTAGCAGCAACGTCGCTACGAGCACTCCTGCGGCAGTGATCGACGAAAACGACGTGATCGAGATTTTGTAGCCAGTATCAGCAGCAAAGGTGAAGTAAGTCGACCACTAGCGAGAACTGGTGGACATATATTGGATTTCTTGATCGCGAAGGGGATGCGCGGCTTGTGTCTACGTTTGGTCAAGGCAAAAGGAAACAATGGAGTTTCTCACGACCCTGAGCTCATTGGTAACAAGCAGTACTTAAAAGTACCATCGTCGCTGTGGGTAACAAGAGGCATGCCAACTGCCTTGCTGATCTTGCTCGGCAACGCAAATTTTAGCCGCTCGCCCTTGGCCTTGGACAGATTCGAATATGCATCAAACTCCGCCGATTGCATGTCGAGTCACAAGGTCTTCGGGTCCTCAACTCGAGCTTAGAAGGCGTAGACACACCTCCAAACTGGACTGCAGTGATCTCGCGTGGAGCTGTTCTCGAGCTCGGAGCAGCCGTGTCTTTCACATACTCTTTGAACACAAGACAGTGTTCACGTCCAAGGTTGGGTCACAGTCAGGGTCCATGACAAGGATAGCAGCATGAGAATTCACGGCATCGAAATGAGCTGGAGCTTTGTGGTGCCGTTGTCATTTAAAGCGTCGATCAATTCATTAACGACAGCGCTAACAAGTGCAGCATGCACGTGAACAAGTCGTTTGCTGTTTGTGTATTTGTCCTTGTGTTGAGGGTGTCTCTTGCTAGGACAAGATGAAGTCGATCGAGCTCCTCGATTTGCTCACAGGCGGGCAGACAGCGTACTCTTGTTCAGCACAGCCACTGTTCTCACCCACGCAGTCGTCGACGGGAGGTAACAAGCTCCCTTCGCTGATCATGGCATTCGCCATGAGCTTCGCCACTTGATCGGGGTTGAACTCGAGCAGCTCACTCATAGCCTCGAACACGTTCGACTCGGCGTCGTACTGCACCACGCAGCCGCTCGAGTCAAGGCTGATGAGCGTCCGCGTGGGGCACACGAAGCGGCGGTGCAGCACTCTCTCCACCAGAGCCTCGTCCTTGAGCGCGTTGGGGAAGACCGTCTCCAGCGCCGCCGCAGTCACGCGGCCTTCGAACTCGCCCGAGCACTCGATCAAGCAGCCTCGGTCGTCACTAGTAACGACCCGCGCCGAGAAGTTGCTCAGACGCGTCACATTGAATACCTGCTTGTAGCGGCGCCACTGCTCGTAGAAGGCGTCTCGGCCCGTGACGCCGTCGCCGACCGCGATGTTCTCGTCCACCAGCACAGACAGAAACGTCTCCTCCCTGTCACTGAGCGCCGCCGGGTAGCCTTGCCCGAAGAGCTGGAAGAAGTGGTCCACGGACTGCAGCGAGCGCGCGTGGAACTGCGCGCGCGCCACGAGCCGCCGCGTCTCCCAGAGACTCTTCTGCACGAGGCAGTCGCGCACCTGCCGCCGGAGCTCGTTCACGTCCAGCGTGAGGTTGAGCACCCTGGAGCTGTCGGCCTCTCGCCGGTTCTTGTCCCAAAGCTTCCCGACCGAAGGTCTGCGTCGACGTCTCTTCTTGGCAGTCTTGACAACTAGGACACTGCTATCCGCAGTAGTCGCGCCCAACAGGCGAGAGAGCTCCATCCTGGCAGTGGTTACTTACCGCGGGAGTTCCTTCGGATACCTTGACGGTTCTGGAATGGGGTGGGGTGTCGTGTCAGGCGTTGCACTGCGTGTGGACCACCGGCGTGCTGGACAAAATGCTGCACGGGTCTTCTAACTGTCTAGTGATCATTGCTGCGTGTGTGTTGGATGTTCAGAATGGAAAAAGGCGTCCACCAATTCGCGACTGGAATCACGACAGGAGGAAGTCGATGGAGTTCCTGGCCGGGCTGGAACCACTTGAAGCAGAGACTTGGTCTCCTCGATGCGTGGAGCTGCAGCATGGGGCGGTATCGTCGTCGTCGTTGCAGGGCGGCAGCATGCTGCCTTCCGCGCTGATCATGGCGTTGTCCATCATCTTGACGACGCGCAGCGGGTTGAAGTCCAGCAGCGCGCTCATGGCCTCGAACACGTCGGAGAAGGCGTCGTACTGCACCACGCGGCCGCCGCTGTCCAGGTTGATGAGGGTCCGAGTCGGACACACGAAGCTGCGGCTCAGCACTCGCTCCACGAGGGTTTTGTCGCCCAGGACATGAGGGAACACGGTTGCCAGCGCTGCACTAGTGACGCGGCCTTCGAACTCGCCGAGACACTCGATGAGGCAGCCGGACGTGTCGCTCGTGACGACCTGCACCGAGCAGATGCGGAGATGCCGCACCAGGAACAGCTTCTTGTAGCGGTGCCACTGCTCGAAGAACTGGGCCTGGCCGCGGATACCCCCGCCGAACGAGATGTTGTCGTCTAGCAGCTCGGACAGGAACTTCTGGTCTCTCACTGGGAACGCCTCCGGGTAGCCGTTCGCGAACAATTGGAAGAAGTGCCCCACGGCCTGCAGCGACCGCGCGTGGAACTGCTCGCGCGCGACGAGCATCCTGGTCTCGCGGATGCTCTTCTCGACCACGCAGTCGCGCACCTGCTGTCGTAGCGCGTTCACGTCCAGCGTGAGGTTCAGGATGAGCGAGTTGTCGGCGTCGCGCTGGTTCTTGTCGCGAATCTGCTGGGCCGACGGCCGTCGACGCCGCTTCCTCTTGGGGAAGCACGCGGCGACTACAACTTGGTTCTGCTTGGTCTCGTGCGTGCTGCGTTGGTACTTCTCCTCGAAAGAAGGCACGTCTAGCAGTCGGGCGATCTCCATTTTGGTGGTGGATGCAATCTACCTGGTCGATTCGCGAATGAACGGTAGATCGGTGTGCTGACTGTCCGACGCGAAACACTATTCGAGCTGTGCGGTTCACACAAGGAGCTTGAGTTGATCGGTCCTTTGTCGCTGTGCAAAAACCGAGGACCAACTTCAACTGGACTCCCCTGAGAGCTTCGATCGACTACAGGAACCTTCACCGCAGTAGTAATGCAGGGCTGTCGAGTTAGGCAAATTTGAAGAGTGGAAACCAACCTCCTTCGACAAATATATACCAAACCTTCTCCGTCGAGTGCGGTTTGTCACTTTCACCTTCATCCGCCAGCATGGATGCGTTCTCGAGCGCTGCAGCGTCCAGACCGTTGTGGTCGAAAGCTTCGCGCCAGAAGAGGGCCAACAACACCCACGTGCATCGGAAGGAGCCGGCAGTAACTCTTCCCGTCTTGGCTCGACGACCCAGTGGCCAGCAGTCAGACACGCTCGGTGTGGGGGCACGCAGCACCTCGCTGCACGCTTTCCTGGCCGCGCAGCTCGAGAACAATGAGCGAGAGAACTACAGTCGCAGCCAACTGCGCGCCATGGCGAGCGCCAAATTACTGCCCAGCAGCAACAACAACAATATCATTGCATCTCGAATTCATAGCAGCGCTGAGCGGTTGGCGCCACTAGACCCGGCGAGCTTTGAAAAGACCCGAACTCAACGTCGGCCACTTCCCGGGCCGCTTCAAGCTGCGATCAACGAAGTTTTAGCTGCGAAAGACTCGACAGAAGTGCTGAGTGAGAGAGGCGAGAGTCGCGATGACAGCACCGATAGCGAGTCCGAGGAACCGGAGACGCCTGTTGTACCAACTTGCAAGCGCTCGAGTCCATGCAAAAACCAAATCCAAAGCCGTCAGCCCGAGTGGCGGCGATACATCCGCCGCATCATGATGACGAAGGGAATTCGAGGCTCGACGCTCGCGCGTTATCGCCGTCTTGTCGGTATCGTTGCTCGCAGGAACCTGACTCACAGTTATGCGGGTGCGGCCGAGCGCGTAGTAAGATATCGCCTCGAGTTTCGAAGCGCGGCTTTGATCCAGACCATGACGCTCCGATTTCTGGCTCGACGTCGACAGGTAAAGCAACTGCAGCGACACCAAGCAGCGGTGAAGATTCAACGCATTTGCAGGAGAGTTCTTGCCGTGGAGCGACAGCGAAAACTGGCAGAAAACGCGCGACTAGAACAGATTGAGAAATTGATTTGTTCATCCGCGGCGCGCACTATGCAACGATGCTACAAGAAGCACCGTCAGAGCTGCCGTTTGCGTGAGGAACAGCAACGTCAGCTTGAGCGAGCGAGTGTGCTGCAGAAAGCCCGTCTCAAGCTGCTGTGGAGGTACCAGTCGTGGCGAAGGAGCTCAAAGAAGGAGGTCGAACTGAAACCTGAAAGCAGCCCCAGTCTTTCGGAAGATAACACTCCGACCAGTGATCCAAGCAGCCAGGAGTCAAGCGCATCGAATCCGAATACTGCGCGTGACCATGTCGAGGCGGTAGGAACTTGCACTCCGCTCGTCAGGAGCGATCTTGTTCCAACTGAAACGCCGAGGATCACCGTGGAATTGCCTCAAGACGACGTTGCCAACATGACTGGGGATTCTGCCACGGTATGTCTGATGCTGAGTGAAAATAATGCAGAGCTGGAGGGCGAGAAGTCTGCTTTTATGGATGACGACGATATTCCACCCGAGGAGGACCCTCGTACAGAAAAGCTCGAGGACTTTACTGTAGTTGCTCATGTGGATGAAAAGCAGAACACTGCAGCTCGAAATGAGCCTTCACCGGAGTTTTCAGCGGAGGAGAACCAACTCGCTGCACTAGACAGCCCCGCACTACCCAGAGAGATCGAAGTGAAGTCTCCAGAATACGAAGCTGCAAGTCTAAAAGTTGAGCCTAAAGAGGATGACCAAGAGTCCGATACCAATGCTAGCATTGGTGGCGTGGTTGATATTCAACAGCATCTCAATACTTCAGCTGATGTCGGTGAATTAGAACCAACGTTCGACCTGCAAGAAATGACAGCAGCCACAACACTATCTCGCACAGTGGCAGCGAAGAGACTTTCTGGCTTTTTGTTGCCCAAGTTGCAAGCAAGACACGCTTTGAAGACCCAAGCAGTCGTTAAGATCCAGTGCCTTGCGCGTTTGTACTTGGCAAAACAATGCTTGGCTCGCGTGAGGTTTGAAGTGCTGCAGTCACTTCGTGCCAAACTCCTTGCTAGTTTGAGTCGAGTTGTCAAAACAGATCAGGTGGAGACCATGATCGAGCGAGGTAGTCAAGGGGCTGCCTCTGATCAAAACGACGAGGACGATGAATTCGGGTTGGAGACTCATGGCACCCCTGGATTCCTCGACGCAGTTTCAGAAAACTACGTTTACCTGCTACCAACACGGAACGGCCAAATTCCACCAGGTGTGCCGTTGCTACAATCCAGCGCTGGGGCGCCGCTACTCGCGCTCTGGAAGTGGAGCTGGCCAGGCGAGCGATGGCTTAGCACTGGTCAGTGAGTAGATCCTGAACCAAATTGAAACCAACTACACAAACACAGCATTGATGACTGCACTAATGGTGATTCGTTGCATAATTGAATCACTTACGCAAAGGCGATGCTATGTTAAATAGAGGAATGCTCTGGATGAAGTTAAAGCCACCCGTGCGAAGTCTCAACCAATATATTGCGACGACTGGAGAACCAGCTCAAATACGGTAGCTGAACATTTTTCTCAAGAGCACGGGCATGACCCCAAGTGCACCAGATTCTCTTACGACTGCCCGCCAGACGGAGCACAGATATCTTCCAAATTCTACCTCGCTGGACACTTTGCGCAGTAGCCAACAGGACGTCGTTCATTCATTTCTGCTATTGCAGTGAGCGCAACAAGTCACGTGCTATTCTCACGCGAAAATGAATATCCCCGACTTGCTAGCTCCTTGCCAAGGAGAATTGACCCCGCGGCCGGCACCCGTGGTTTCAGGGCCCACCGTAGCCGATATCTGTGCTGCAGCTATTTTACCAGGAACAGCATCTCGAACGGGAAACAGTACAGGGAAAACAGCACCCAGGCAGCAGTCAACGAAAAAATCCCGGAAACCCAGCGTGAAACCCAAGCGCGAGCGTAAAGCTACACATCGCAAACTCAAAACCTACTTGAGCGCTAAGCAGAAAGCGGACCGAGATGCTCATGCTGCGTTCGAATCGCGAGTGCTTAATTTGACGTTGGATATCAACGACCTCCAGCAGTTGATCCGGTTGCTAGAAGAACGGCGAGATTTGAACGTTACGAGGCTGATGGTTGCCCGACAGCAATTCGAGAACGATATCTACCGCGTGATGGAACGGTACATGCGAGTCTTTGGTGCGCTTACGAGACGCCGGGCGTGCAATGAACTCCCAGCGTTTCTGTCGCACGTCGATGCGTGCATGTTGGGCCCCGACATGAACGCCAAAGGAAGCCTTCCGTTCTTCGTGTGGCAGTGGGGGTGCTACAACAACAGGTTCCACCACTGGAAATTCACCGAGATCTCGACTCGTATCGTTACGTTCATCGAAGAAGGCGACGCCGAAGACGACAGTATCACAGTGCACGATTGTAAACAAGCGCCCGGTCCTGGAGGGTGTGTGGTGGAACTGATCGATGAGTTCACGGGAAAACCGACTCGGGCGATGGTAGCTGCGATGTTCCCCAACTTGTTGTCGGATGAAGGCTTCACGGCATCGCTCACGCTTGAAACCATGAACTTCCCCGCTCGCATATTCGTTTATTTCGATGCAAGAGGGAAAATTGTAAAGCACATCCTGGAGGCTGATGCCTTTGCTGCCCTGCAAGCAATCGTGGAAGAGAATTCCACTCGAAGTTCAAGCATAGCTCCGAACCAGCGCTTCACTGAGCTTCCTAATGTATCAGTCACTGCTTTGAATTCCACTCGTGACGAAACAGACACCTCAAGTGAGATCTCGACTGATGGACACAATTACTCTGGAGGAGAGAGTGAGACATCGAGCGCAGGAGCTCGGTACGATGTAGACTACCTTTTGAATTAGACCACGGGCAAACTACAGGTAGCTATCTCGTCTGTAAAGCGCTGTCGACGAAAGTTTTATGCTTGGGGTTCTCATGACAGCAGCAAATCAATCGTTCTTGTAGATTTAGATATACTAGCTTCAAAATATAAAGTGCATGGCGCACACCCGTGGTGTCACCAGACCAGAAACCCTCCAAAACGTGAGCGAAGCAGCCAAAAGTCGATATTACCGCTTTTCTCATTGATCTGCAATTCACTAAAGGACATA
>JAHWLF010000294.1:0-16222 GCA_024679295.1 Phytophthora parvispora
GATCAATACTCGATTCTCCTCATTATTCAGAGAGAGAAATCCCAGAGCGTATACCGCCCACTGGTTCTGTGCATCCGTCACCGACTTGACAAACTCCACCATCGGAGGAATCGCACCTTCGCGAGCGATTTTAGCGCGGTTAACTTCGTTGTTCGCAGCCAGGTTTCCTAGCGCGTAGGCAGCTTCTTGCTTGTTCATGTCGGTGCCAGTCCGCAAAAGCGAAACCAAAAGCGGGATGGCCCCACCACGCGTGATCGCTACACAGTTTTCGTCATTGTCGCTGGCAAGCGTTAAGAGTGCTTCAGTAGCCCACAGTTTCTGGTTGGCAGTACCGTTCTTGAGCAGATCGATAAGTAGCCGCAACGCGCCAACTTGGCGCAGCGCGTCGACAACACCACCTGTCGCCATGCATGAGCACTTCAACGCTGCTCGTTCAATCACTTCATCATCGTCGGACTGAAGCTCATGCAGAAGAGAAAGCATTTCTGCGTGCGTTGGCTCTCGAACACACCTTTGTAGCTCGTCGAATTCAGATTCGCGCATCTTGGAGAAAGAGAACGTGAACCAACTCAGGCAGTGCAAGGCATACAATTGCGTGAGGAACGTCTCGCCCTCGTATACCAAGCGCTTGAGTACTGGAATGCCTTTGGTCTTGTAAACTTGAGCGCGGTTAGTGTGGGTGATGCAAATGCGAAGGAGGTCCATCAAAATGTCTTCCTTTTGCTGTGTTGTGGTACCGTCAGATCCCAGCCGCCGAATGAGCAGCGCTACAGAATAGTGGTCCAAAACAACTGGAGTACTTGTCTTGGGCTCAAAATCATCAGGCTCCGCGTCGGTCTCGTCGGTCATGTCTGACAACAGCGCGCAGTCGTGAATGCTCGATCTATCCTTCTCGTTGTTCTCATCCGACCGCTGGTTTGATCCATCTACCATTTCTCCAACTCCTGGGAAAAGCTGTTCGGTACTCATTGCTTTGACCTCCTCAACGGCCTCATTGGATGTGTCAGCTTGGCTATCGCTTGGCACAATCTCCACGACTTCATCGCTGGCCTGCACCAGTATATCAGAGTGTTCGACTCTCGGTTCGTGCGCCTCATCGGCAGTGTCTTGTACGGGTAGCAGGGTTGTCGGGTCATTCTTCTCGACTTCCTCAGAGTCAGCTTGAAGTGCGGTCGACAGGATTTCGACTTCCTCGTCAGACTGCTGGACGTTCGTATCGTTCGGTTCTGGTTCTTCTGCGTACATTGTGTCGTCGTTGTCGGCATCTTGCATCACTTTCGACTGTTCAATGCTTGTTTTGGCCTTCTCTTCGCCAGTTGAATCGATCTCTGGCTCCTCCTTCACCTCGACCAGGGCACCAGTGACCGACGGCTGCTGCCCGTCGCTGGCTGATCCGACTTCCCCGTCCTTCGCCCCAATCGCCTCGTCGACAGTGTCTTGGGTCACCACAGACTGCTGGTCGCTTGGCTCATTATTGTCTTCCTCCTTCTCACTAGCCACCTTGCCGACGGGGCTTCGAACCAGGCCAGGTACTTCGCAGTTTGGTTTGCTCTCCTCCTGCCCCATTTCTTCAGCCACTTCTTGCACCAGAGTTAGCTGCCGGTTGCTTGATTCTTTCTCCTCCTCGTCGTCGTAGGCAGCGGTCTGCGTCAAACCTTCCAACTCAACCTTCTGGACGGGCTGCACCTTCATTCCAATCACCACATCAGTCATACTAGACTGCACTTCAGCCTTCACGTCGACCGACACCTTCTTCTTGTCCTCCTCCACGTCGTCGGTGGCACCACTCCGCTTGGTTTCTCCCCACTTCATTGCATAACTGACCGGCGACTTCTCATCAAACTCCTCCTTCTCCTTCGCTGCGTAGGCCGCAGCAGGGGCGTACTTCTTCAGTATCGGCGCTTGGCGGATCAGGATCCTCTCCACGCCCACGGGTCCGGCAGCGCTTCTCTCCAAGCCAGGCTCCTGATCCCCCAGAAACCTCTTCCGGGGCACCACAAGGTGCTGTTTGTCGGCGAGCAGCGCCGCGTGGATCTGGTCGTGCGTGAGTCGGATGTCACCGTGCATGTCCTCCAGCTTGGCGAACAGCCTCGCGGCGTTCGAGGCGGCAGCGGCCGTCCCGTTCATCACGGCCACGGCCGTGGCGAGGTTGAGCATGCGGTAGAGTTGGTCGATCTCGTCCACGATCTTGAGGCGCTGCTCCTCCATGGCGGCGAACTTGAACATGCGGACGACCTTGTGCATGTCGTTGTACTTGTGCAGGTAGAGCAGGAACTTGGTCACAGCGGCCGAGAACTTGTCCAGTGTGGCGGTGCGCTGCAGCGTGGCGTTGGTCTGGATGCCGTCAGACGACTGCAGCTCCACGTAGATCTCCATCATGCGCAGGTACGTGCGGCGGTTGACGTGCCGCTGGCGACGGATCGCGTCGCGCAGCTCGTAGATCTGGCGCAGCACGTCCACGATGCTCAGCGCGAGGTCCATGACAGAGCGGCGAGAGGTCCCGGTCGAGAGCTTGGAGGTTTGGAGGCGAATTCAGGAATGAACGGACTGCGAGGCAGGAACGTGGCGGCGAGCGGCGCTCTCTCAAGAGACCCGGTGCACTTCAACACAGCCACCGCTTTGAGGACCTGCGGTCGTCTCGTTTGCCCTGCCGCCAGCTGATATTTAACGGCCTCGGGGTCTCATGAGACTCTACAGGGAAGGTCTGCCGTAGTGCCGTCATCCGTCATCGGCACTATGCAGACATCATCGGCTGGTGGTGGTGCCGGACGCAGTTTATCCATCCAGTTGACTCGAAGACGCATGCAAAGGTGACAAACACATACGTGTAGACAGACCGGGATGCTAGTGATGGCGTCGGTATCCGATAGAGTGCAGCGATGCAAAGGCAGCAGCGAGTTCCTTCTGCCAGCAAGTAGAGCAAGATGTTTTTTTAACAAATATTGGTGGTCGACAACAGCCGGGAGGATCCAAAAATCCTGAAGTGCTCACGGGATCACTTGGTCAATTTTTTTTATCGCCCCCCCCCCCCTTGCATCGTCTGCCTGAAAATCCCAAGCGTCCACGCATCAGCCGTTCGCAGCAACCGAAGCCGCGCGCGAGTGTACACGTACACGTACATGTATTGGCTATCGTACTGATTGTTGACTTCGCCTCGTTCCAATCATTCGCATCATGTACATACACTTGCACTACAAGTAGTGAATCATAGCGTATGGGTGCCTGATGCTAGCGTAGCGTTAACCCGCTTGCTTGCGCCTTCCAGAGCAGCATGAGTCAACACAGTGCCACCGTACCAGGTTATGAGAAACTGCGGCAGCAAAAAAAATAATGAAATCCAATGCAACACCAACCTGGCCAAATCAGGAAACTGTTAACCACCAGAAATAAAATTTACTTAATCCAAATCAGCCATCCCAGTCCGACCAGATCCAATTTTCGGGCGCGTGGTGCTGGAAATTGCCTTCTCCCCAACCGTTGCAGCCTCCCCGCCATTCAAAGCGGGTTTGTTGGGATGGCAAAGTGTAACCACCAACTGTGAAAAAAGCACGATCTCCGTAATGATTCTTCGCACCGCTTGGTCCTCTCCACTACGCTACTGACGAACGGTCCTAGAGTATGCCCTATACGGTATCCTGCAGGCTCAAGCCACTGTCTCCTCTGGCCACCGCGCAGTTCCCTTCACCTCGTTCAGTATTGCATTGCGATCTTCACTTGTGCGTCCGCTGTAGCTTTCCCATCGACCGAGTCATTTAGAATTGTGCTCCATTTTAAAATAGACCGGGCATAAATAGAAGTGTTCTATTTCTGAATTCGCATTCTAATTCTACTTCTGATTCGGCTCTTATCGCGGTGAGCGGAATCTGATCAATGAAAAATACTGTGAGCTCGAGGCCGCGAAGAGGGCGACCACACCGATCAGGATCAATGCACCGAGTAAATATGATGTTCTGTGCCTGTAAACTGAGGTCAGGTTGAATTCCAAATGGCAGTAAGCCCTGACTTTAATTTGTCTGTTCTCATCGCGTGAGAAAGTTGCGAGCTAGAGGAGCAGCCCGTTGACTGTCGAGGCTACTCTCGACAGACCTGGAGCTCGACGACAACGAGCCTGTCATCGGCCCTCGGAACGGAGCTCAGTTTGTCTGACGTCCATCTACTCGTCGTTGTTGCTACACGGCTCGTCGTGTTTGCTTTGGCTGGAATTGGACCCGGCATCTTCCCAGTTTGACAAAGCCTATGGATATGCTACAAGAAACGATAGCCGATGCAGCCAATATGCCTTCAGAAGGACTTCACACGTTCCTGTCTAAGGACAAGCAAGACCAACTCTGGCGACAAACGCGTTGTAGCGTTGTCCACGCGACGCAGCCCTGCGTGCACAATGATCCGTCGTTAATTACTTACGTGCTCATGGGCGATGACCCTGTCCACCACGGGAGCTCCACCGCGAACGACGTCACGTGGCTTGACAGATCGATCGTCGTAGCTGCGGTTATCTGCCATGAGGCCATGCGGGACTTGGCAGATGTAGAGCAGACTCAGCCCTCTTGAAAAGGAATCGTTGACCTGTACCAAGGCTGTTGGCGGGGCGCTGGATGCTTATCCCATCATTTCGCTCCAGAGAAGCCCCTGATCGCTGATGTCATCATCGCCCGAGTTGCCCCTGGGAGCTGCTGAAGACTCGACAACCTTAGATGTTGTTCTAACGTTCATCGACGAGTACGAGGGGGCAGTCGCTGACATCGGGTTCTTGCCGGTCGGAGCGGAGCCCAGTGATACAGTCCCAACAAACGAGAGCGCCAGGAACGCCAATGTGCTTTGTGCCAACGCAGTTAAGAAGCTCCCGTACCGCAAGCGCCAGCAGGTCGAGATAGCTCGGCTTCGAGCTGAGGTGACTCACCTGGAGGAGGAGCTGAAGGACGCTGAAGCCGAAAGGGGTCAAACTCGGCGCGTTGAGAGCGGCAGACCAGGATCATTTGAGGAGTCTCGGATATCCAAAGCTTGGAGAGGAATGGCAACGCGCCACCGACAGCTTGCCACGGCGTCTCGACGGGAAGATGCAAAACTGCGCGAAGCCCTCTCTGATCAATTGAAAACAATTCGTGACGTTGAACGGATTTTGCAGCGACGGGCTCGACGACAGGAATGCAAGCCGAAAACCCCCGCGTCAGTGGTGCCACTTGCTAACGTGCAGTATGGACTTGGGCTTGCGCAGGTCGACCTTGTTGGTTTGGCTGCCCGACCCATTCGAGTTGGCTCGAACACGGTGGCCTACGGGCACGCGGCTGTAATCAACAGACTCTGCAGCGAGGTAGCGCAGTTGTACGCGAGCTGCGACTACACGCGTTTCAGTGAAAGGTCTTCACAATCTTGATACGATGGCTCCTAGCTATCGAATTGATGAGATCACCGCGACGACCTCGACGACCTGGATCATGTCAAGTCGTTTGATCCCGTTTGGTCTACAAGAGATCCAGGACGTGATGCTGAATAACCAGGAAACGCTGTGCGGGCAGACGGAATTCTTTCAGTACCATGGTCTACAAGAGATCCAGGACGTGATGCTGAATAACCAGGAAACGCTGTGCGGTCAGACGGAATTCTTTCAGTACCTTGTACGGTTCACCGTGGAAAACACTGAATTATCTGTTCCTGATACTCAAGGCGTTTTGTATTTTTCTGACAGAGATCAATTGAATGGAATGGCGCTCTGCTACGTGTGTATCACGTCGAATACATTGAGAGTGAAAACCAACTCGGATTGGTCGGCTTTAACGTCCTCGGGAAGTTTGTCGAGGATGAACGCCTAGTTGCAGTCGACTGCTGCTCTGCTCACCCTGTGCACTTCGACAGGAAGAGAGTCGATGGTGTCACCTGCCAGGAACAAGCGAGATGTGTGGTTTCACTAGGGCCTAGCAGGACCGCGAAATTAAGCCGTGTGCAGTGCAGCCTGGATTGGTCGTTGAAGTGGATTCATCGACCCCACACAGCCAAAATATCGCCGCTGAATTCCACAAGATGATAGTTAAACGGAAGCTCGAGCTGGAATGATGCTTCTGAAACAAGGCTCGGTGCCGAAAAGTATGCCGTTGGAAGACTTAGGCGTAAGGCTAGCTAGCAGACTTTTGACTGATGGAAATTGATTTTCGTATCGACCACTTTCTCATATTTCTTCCCGTCACCCAACCATGGTGATCAAGATGAACTGTGTGGACGTGAGCGACGGACTATCTTTCTTTATCAAGGTGGATGACTGCGCCACGGTACGGGATGCAAAGCAAGCTACCAAGACTAGCAATCCGAACACGTTTAGCCACGTCGACTTCGAGTCGTTGCTGTTGTTTTTGGGTAAAGACGAGAGAGGGCGTTTCTTCAACCTTGCTCTCATCGGGTGAAGAAGCTGCGAGCTGGAACCATAGCCCGACGCGTTTCAAAGCTGCTCTCTCGAGATTGCGAGCTCGATGACAATGCTTTAGTTAGGTCAGCCCTCGGAGAGGAGCTCAGCTTATCCGACGCACACCTTCTTCTCGTTGTTGCTACCCGTCGTGTCGCGTTTGCTTTGGCTGGCATTGGGCCCAGCCTCTTTCTAGCCACGGTCGGTTTAATGAAGCCCATGGAAGCTCTACAACAAACAATAGCAGATGCAGCCAATATTCCTTACGAAGGAGTTCCCATGTTCCTGGCAAAAGAGAAACGTGGAAAGTGGATTTGTCACCAGAGCAACGACTCGGCGGACGCGTTGGCTCTTCGGAATGGGGAATCGACCGACAGTATCAACCACATGAGTGAAGCTGAAGTCGACGACCTGTACGTTCTCATTGGAGCGTCGTATGCACGTCACGTCAACTTGCTCGTAACCAGGCCGGCGGTTTGCGTTCTGGCAAAGCGTATCAAGCATTGGGAGAGCATGATCTCTGCCCTGAGCCCGACCGAGGCCCCTGGCCAATCGATTTGGCCAAGCTGGAGTGGAATCATATTGCTCATCAGTGCTCCAGAAAATCTTTCGCCCAGCCATCAGCTGCAATCTCTCAGAGTGTGGTTACTTCGACGCTGGAAGACTTACGTAAGATTGTGACAATGACTGCCAGAACGTCCGACCCAAGGACGCAGCAGAAGTACCTGTTGTACAGCATTGTTAACCATGTTCTGGTCTCGATCGAATCTCCAGTAGACGTCAACCCTGGCCATCACGTGGAGAGTAACGGGAGCATTTTGGACATTGCGGGACTTGTCGACTTTCTTCTGGTTTGTAGTGGCAGATTTGTCTGTGTGATGTTGGCGAAGATACAGGAACGCGATGAGTTTGAAGAATGCGACGATAAAGACTACGAAATGGACGATGACGACAAAATGAAGCGTGCCATGGAGAACGCTCTGGCCCAGGTGGTGATGGCCATGGAAATTTGCAACACGCACACGACAAGAAGTGACGTTGGGATAGTTTTCAATTTCCGCGAATGGAGATTTGTCAAAACCAAGTATAATCCTAAGCGCGACAGGGTGGCAGTGGCCACAGACGTTGATGTTTTGACGGAGTCTATCAGTGGCGTGCCAACACCAGAAGACATGGTTCGCATCGCGGGGAAAATCAAGAGCCAGGTGCACTTTCAGCGACAAGCAGCCAGTCAACAAGCCCAACAGCCATCTTTTCCAAAGAAAAAAAAATAACCCGCACTTGTGGCAGCTTACCGCCCTGGCAACCACGATGCGACCACGGTAACAGACACGACTCAAGTACAGATAAGAGCGTGTCCTGGAAAATCAAGAGGCTGACGGACGGACACTACGGGAAACTCTGCGGTTCCTCATGATTTCATTTTTTTTCTTAGTAGGAAAATGGATGGTAGGCTTGCATATGATGCAGCGTGCTGTCAGTCCATTACGGACTTCGTTAGGAGGGTTCACATTTGCTGCTGCATGGCCCGCGCGCCTGCAAAGAGAGATGCGTAGACGGGTGGCATATTGATGATCCCGCCAGCGGGGTCCGATTTCTTTGCTTGAGCCACCAATTCCAGCACATCCTTGACTTTGACCGCTCTGCTGTGATCCGTCTTGACCCATTCCAGCAGCTTCTCGCCACTCGTACCTTCCGGCCACGTCCCGATGTAGGGAGTGCAGTAGACTGGCGCGTTTTGCTGGAAGCGCCAACTTTCATCGAGCGCGCCGCAGTCCACGGGGTCGAATCCAATGGTGTCCACGAACTTCGCGACTTGAGCCTTCGCTTCGGCGCTATCACTGGCAATAGGCAGCGCCCAACGCATCGCGTCGCCAGCAGGGCGTGCTCCGTACTGGAGATGAAACTGGTCGATGTTGTTGAAGACCTTGACCACTTGCGCGCCCTTGAGGTGGCGTTGAACCCACTCGCTGGTCGTCAGCTCTCGATGTTCGAGCTCCTCAAAGTGGCCATCTCGCTGCGGGTAGTAGTTCATGCTGTCGATCACGATCTTCCCGGCGAATTCGTCTGCCGAGAGCTGGTTGACGTTTTTCAGAGGCAGCGACACGGACACGAGATCGCTTTGGCGCACGACTTCCTCGACGGTGTCAGCACTTGCTTTGTTGCCAAGCTTCGCGACAGCGTCCGACAGGGTCGACGGGCCTCGCGAGTTGCTCAGGATGACTTGATAGCCGGCGTCCACGGCGTGCTGCGCGAGAATCGAGTTGATGTTGCCGAAGCCGACGAAGCCGATAGTTTTGACCATGGTTGTCTTGAAGAGTGGTTGAGGCTTGTTCGCGTGGTTGCTTGAGAATTCAAGAGTGAGCAAAGGCAGGTGGAGGTCTGCAGCATGAATGTGGCGACGGTATTGATTGCGAAGAATGTTGACCACTGCTCGCGCAGTGACTACTCACATAACCCGTTTTCAGTCGTTTCTTCCCCTCAAACTTCTGCCACTTAACATTCATTCATCTATCACTACGCAATCGCTTTAACGGCGTCGGCCGACATCCATCCAGTAGTTCCAGTGCGTGTGCAGCGGCATCTCTTTGAGAAGGCTGTCCAGTTCGATGCAGCTCCTGGAGCAAAGCAACAACCTCATGCTGGTCCACTTTTGCTCGATTATTAGTAGCCAAATTTCCCAGTGCGCGTGCTGCATCCGTCTTCATGTCGTCTGATCCATCTCGCAGAAGCCCCACAAGAGGAGTGATGCCCCCCTCGTTCGCAATTTTGGAGCAATTCTCGTCACTTTCCGCCAAGTTCGCGAGCGTTAAGACGGCATATTTCCTTACGGCATCTGTCTTGCAGTTGATAAGTGCTATCAGCTCCGGCATGACTTCCGTGAAGATGTGACTTTCCTTCTTATTGATCGACAAGAGACTCAAAAGCCTCAATGCATCTTCTTTCTGTGCATCCGTTCCAGATTGAAGAAGAAGCATGGCAAGTGAAATGCCTCGAGCATTTACAACAGTGCTGCAGCTTCCAGGATTACCACACAGCTTTTCTAGAGCTAGAACTACACGATGCGTCAGCTTTTCGTTTGGAGAACCAAGAAGCGAAACGAGGACCGGGATTGCCCCTGCCTTCCTGATCATTTCCACAATGAGTTCCTCTGCCGCCAAATTAATGAATGCTTGTGCAGCAGCACTCTTTTGGATGACGGATCCGTGTTGAAGTTGTGCGATGAGACTAGCAACACCTCCCGCATCCACAATGATTGCGCGGCCTTCGGCATCAACAGCTAGACTCGCTAATGCATGCACAGCTTGGGACTGCTGGTTATCAGATCCACCTCGAAGTAGATCAATCAGAGGTGCAACAGCACCCGAACGAGTAATTTCACTTCTACATTCACGAATCGCGCACATACTTTTCACCGCCCGAACTGCTTGATATGTTGTCTTGTCACCAATACTCCGTAACAGCGCCACAAAAAGAGGAATCGCCCCAGCCTTCTTGATGATGTCAAGGTGGCACACGTCAGTAGCAAAATTAGCTAGAGCTCGAAGTGCGTGGTCTCTCTGGCTGTCTGTCCCGTCACGTAGAAGCACTACCAACCGCAGGACGACATCTGCATTTGCTACAATACTTCGGGTATCACTGCTCGTAGTCAAGTTCGCGAAGGCTAGGGCTACTTGGGTCTTGAGGTTGTCCTTATCACACATGAGCATCTGCACAAAATGCGCTACCGCCCCTGATCGTATAATCTCCTTGTGGTGCTCTTCACCTGCAGCAAGATTAGCCAATGCCCTGGCGGATTGGAATGTAGCAGGCCCATTATCAAGCTGTCGTACGAAGAAATCAATAGCGCCCGCACTTGCAATAACACTGCGACTATCGGCATCAAGAGCCAAGTTTGCCATTGTCCTTGTTGCTAATTCTTTCATGCCGCTAGCTCTTAATCGCAGCAGTCCAAGCAGAGGTTCGATAGCGCCTGCATCCACAATGATGCTGCGGCTTTGGGGTGCAAAGGATAAATTAGCCAATGCCCGCAATGCCTCTCTTATCGCACGACTTGGAGATCGAAGGAGATCCACAACCAGAGGAATCGCCCCAGCGTGCGTAATAGCGTCGATGTGACACTCATCCAATGCTAGATTAGCCAAGGCACGCGTTGCCTGCACCTTGAAGTAATCGGGGCCACTTTGCAGGAGGGTAACAAAGGGTGTGATGGCTCCTGCGCGCACAACCAGATCCCGATTCGAGTTGTCCACGGTAAGATTGGCCAACGTGCAGGCTGCTCGAGTTTTCAGCTTCGTGTTTTCACTTTGAAGGAGCCCCAGGAATGAACCTACCGCCCCATGAGTGATGATGACACTCCTGTTCTCTTTACTAATCAAAACTAGGCTCCCTAGCACACAGGCGCCATAAAACCTTGCAGCAACACTGCATGCGTGAAGTAACGGAACAAGAAGTGGTAACGCACTTTTCTCCACAATCAGCTTGCAACAATCTGTGCTAACGGTAAACCGACTCAAGGCCCAAGCAGAATGCTCTTGCATGGTGGAGGTTCCAGTCCTCAAATAATTCAGTAAGATATCGATAGCTCCATTTCGTGTCATTGTTTCGCAACTTGCCACATCATCAGCAAGCCGCCCCAAAGCGCAAACTGCCAACAAAGCATTGTCAGTTTCCAACAGCGTGATGAGGGGTGCTACAACACCTGCATCTTGTAGCACTTCCACATTCTCTCGATCAGTAACACACGCACAATACATCACCGTCTTAATCGTACTTTGAGCGTTAATATCGCGTAGGTTTGCAGCAATAGTGTTGCACTCTTCAGGAGTGGCAGCCCCAACCAGTTCACGAAGCAATTCAAGGTCGTTCGACGGAAATTTTAAGTCAATCTCAGCCCAGCTCAGTATTCCAAGTGCACACACGCGTAAAAAGTAGGTACGACCATGCTTCACGAGCTCTACAAGCCTCGATATACCATTCGCGTTGTACACTAACTTGCGTCCGTGGTCTGCAAAGCAGGTCTGGTAGAGTGTCACCAACGCGTGCTCCTGATCGTTAACACTGCCGATCTGAATAATGTGTAGTAGAAAATTGACACTTCTATCCGATAAAAGTGACGGCGCAACACCCAGTTGAATGGGTTGGTGCTGCTGTAAGCCATTTTGGGTGGTACTGGCGATGACCACTCCACATTGAGAGCAAAAGCGAGAGCCTGACGAGATTGCCGCACAGCATGTGCTGCAGGTGCCAATAGTGCCGCGCATCAACACTTTATCTCGATTGGCATACTCTTTCAACTTCTCCACAACATAGGCGAGCGCAACTCGCTTCGTTGAGTCTGCATTCGTCATCAATAACACAAGTCCCCATGCCTCAGAATCAATCACATCCGGCTTGTCGGGGACTTTACCTCGTCGAATGCGATCGTCGACTTCTTTATCAGACAGAAATTCAAACGGGGGCAGGCCAGTCGACGCCTCAATTATACACATTGCAAGTCCGTACACATCCGAGACTACCGTTGGGGAGCTCTCCAGTGACTCAGGAGCGCGCCATCTCACACCGTGCCCTGACGTAATAGTCCCTGAAAATGCACAATATAATTGCAAAGTGTCCAACCCAAAGTCCGATAACACCGCGTGATCGTTTGTGTCCACGAGTATGTTGTTCAGTTTTAAATTACCATGAACCACACCCTTCTGGTGAAGATATTGCAATCCAAGCGCTGCTTCATACAGCAATCGCCACATCTGGCTCTTGTTGTTTACTGAGCGAGCAAGAAATGAGCGCAAGTTACCAGTGACTGCAGCCTTGTAGATAAGGAAAGGAGGTAAGCTCACGTGCGACGCCCCCAACACTTTAACGATGTTGGGGTGGTCCAACTGGGACAACGCGTCTATATCCTTCTCGACCTCCACCCACATGCCTTCGTCCAGCACCTCCTCCTCCACACCAAACCGTTTTACCACAACTTTCGTCTCCTCTCCCCACGATGCATGATACACGGAACCCACCGACCCGCGAGCGAATGGCTTGGACTCCAATTCCACTTCATAATCCGGTACAAACCACGGCGGCAGCGCTGTGTCAGCCATGCTGGACATGTTTTCAATTTGCTCCACCAACGACTTCATCCGTGCCATATCATCTTCTTGATGTCGTGCGCTTTTCCTCTCCAGTTCAAATTTCAAAGTCAACAATGCCTCCATCCGAGCCCGTGGGCTCTGAAGACCGCGCAAACACACTTTTGCATCGCTCAGTGATGCGGTCAGCACTGCCTCCTGCACGAAACAGTCTGCTCGCCACTGGGGCTCCCACGAATCGAGGTCGACGTCGAGCAACATTACGAAGAGACCCGCAACATGTTCGTTCACCTGCTGCAGTTCCTCCGTCATTGCAGCGTTTCGGACGACCCGATAGAGAAGGGGCTTGGCGTGGTTAAGTTGCAGGAAGCGGGCGAACCGGGTCACTCCCGCTCCATGGACTGGAGCTCTGCCAACAGGTTCTTGAGCCGCGCCACGACCCGCTCGCTTGCGGGTTGGTACTCGTGCATTTGCAGACATAACGACTGCGCCCTGGCGAGCGCGAGGGCGACAGGCCCCTCCCCAGGGACGACCAGACCCAGCAGCGCACTCGGCATCGGATACCTGACGAATGCGAGGCTTCGATGATCACTTATGTTGCGCAACATAACGTCTTCAATGAGATTTAAACGGGTACAGTGTACCAGCATACAAATTCGACGTTTGCCCGAGCTGGTGCTCCGCACGCCTCGCGGGCGCTGGCCTCTTCGCTGTGTGGCGGCATGACAGAGGCTCAGCCGGTGTGAGACCGATTGCTGGCGCGACTGGCGAATCTGCTGGCGGAGCTGGAGAGGATGGCGGCGGAGGTGCAGCCTCCTCCGGCGGTGTTTATGACTGAGTGTACGGCCGTCCTGGCCTCGTTTCTTGCAATTCTGCAGCGCCACAGCGGCGACCAACTCGTCCACCACGAAGCCCAACACGACGCCATTGTGAGTGAGCTGAAGCAAGTGCATCACTCCGTCCAGAGACTCTTCCGAGAGGCCCTGGACGTGGACGTGGAGCGCTGGGGAGACCAGTGGGAGCAGATCCGCCAGGTGCAAGACGCGGAGATCGACGCTGCAGTTGAGGGTAAATCGGTGGGTTTGAGGGATCTGCAGAGCCCCAGAGCTCGAGAGGCCCGGTTGACGCTTAAATTTGGGGTGGAGAAGGCAACGATGCAGCAAAATGAGAAGACAATCAGGTGGATGCAGGCAGTGGTGGAGACGGTTGCTGCGGTGATGACGACACCGAGGGGGTCGACTGTGCCCAAGTGGTTCCTACCGCGCCGTGACGTGGAGTTTGAGTCGAAGCTGTTTCGTCGCGGCTCGTTTGGGACGCTACATCGTGGAATGATGCTGAGCTCTGGTGTGACTGTGGTAGTGAAGCCCTTGTGCGTTGACAAATTGGCGCTGGATGAGCATGTGCAGAAGAAGCTGGAGAAGGAGTTGGAGACGTTGTATGCTCTGGACCTCCGAACGTCTTGAAGAGGCTTGGTGGGCCCCATGTCGCCTCGTCCCCGTTCCTCGTGTACGAAGACGCGATGGGTGAAGATCTCCGGTCCTTCTTGAATCGCTCAGAAGAGAACAAGCGGCAGATGTCAACGTCGCTCCATCAAGCAGCTCTTGGGTTGAGCCATCTGCACAATCAAGGCGTCGTGCATGGTAAACTCCGGTTGAACAACATTTTTGTGAGTGACGCAGGGGACGTGAAGTTGGCTGAGTCTGGGGTCGAATATCTGCAAACATGTTCAGGCAGCCTCATGCAGTTTGACAGCTTACGTTGGTGAGCACCGGAGCGCTTGGTGTGTCGATCTACCTTCTCCTCCGATGTGTATTCGCTCGCAATGTGCATGGTTGAAGCTGCGACAAATGGCCCTCCGTTTGCGAATTTAGATGACAACAGTCTTCGCGAAAACGTCAAAAATGGAGTGATTCCCAGTAGGCCAGGTAATGTGACGGATGAGGCCTGGGCGCTTGTGGTCTCCATGGCAAAGCTTGACCCCGAAAAACGGGTTGGGCTCGGAAGTGGGATGAATAATCTCAAGCTATTTGCTGAGCGCGAATCGGCGGCAGCATTCTATAGTTGCTGCGCATGCACTGCACCAGTATCAGCAGAAGGGCGCTTTTGCTCGCAATGCGGAACCTAGTTGCCTCCCAGCACACCCATGCAAGAACTGACTGGTAACTGGTCTATCCCAGATCTAATCGCGGCTACCCGGACCGAGTCTGCAGACAAACAAGATTAAGCTCTGCTTAATCTACTTGTTCAAGCCTGCATTGAAGATGACAAGCGCCAACAAATGTATGACAAGGATGTTGTTTCGGCGTTAGTTAATTTGGTGAAAAGTAGCCACACCCACTTCGCTCAAGTGTGCGCTTTCCAATGTTAATGCCTGAAGAAAACGCCCGAGTTAATTTTCAAGCGGGGAACTTGTAGCACTTGGACAGTCTATTCAAGTTATGGAACGGCGAAAATGTGCCTCGCTTGTGGAGACTTTGGTGAATGGTGGTAACACCACATACCAATTGAAGCCGTGATGCATTGTGCGGGTGCTCTTACAGCAGATTGTGGCAAAGAGCTACAACACACTGGAACAGCGGTAGCTCTTATACAGTTGATGAAAAGTGCGGATGAAGCAACGAGATTCTGGTCGGCGGTTATACTTAGTCATCTACATGTAGCTGACAAAGAGTAAAATTGGCGGATGGTTTTGGAGAAAGAGGCGATAGAGACTTTGCTATCAATTCTTCAAACTGGCAGTGACGTGCAGAAGCCATACTCGACCTGGACGGTGTGCTGTCTTGCTACCAGAATTACTACTAGTATCACAAAAGGGAAAGAAGAGTTAGTATTACTGCTCGTGCGATTGCTCGAGGTTGGGAATGAAGATCAGAAATTACTGGCATCGTCTGCATTGACCAGTTTTGGGAATATTAAGTCGATCAAGATTGCAATTGTAAGGGAGGGAGCAATACCTCGTTGCCTAGTACTGCTTCAAAATGGAACTTGCGCGTTAAAGGATATTGGAGCACATCTGTTGGCTGCCTTGACCAATACTGATAGTCACCGAGTAATTGTGGGGGAAGGAGAGTAACTGGTTTTGTTGGAGCTCCTCCGAGTCGGATCGGATATTCAGAAGGAGCAATCAGCTCGAGTATTGGCACTTGATGAGAGCAACAGCATCATACTCGCGACGAAGGGTGTCACATCACCTCTTGCGGGGCTCCTTCGGTTTGGCATTAATGAGCAGAAGGAGCAAGTGTTAAAAGTGCTGGCTAATCTCACACTTTATGACCAGAGTCGAGACCTGGTCGCACGCGAAGGAGTTATCCCACATTGTGTAGGATTTCTTTGTGATGGAAACGAACAACAAAGGGAATATTCGACGCTGGCGTTGGCCAATCTCGCACACAATGCTAAGGTCCGCCGCAATATTGCAGAGTTGGGGGCGATCCATCCCTGGTTACGCTTCTTCTCGACGGAACTCCACGTCAGAAGGAAGCTGCAGCGTGGGCCGTGGCTAATTTATCTGTTGAGGATAAGAACCGCAGCATAGAAGCTATGGCTGGAGGCATTATCGCACTCAAAGCGCCGCTTCAGGGCCGTCTTAACGACGGTAGGGCGGTAGTGTTTTGGGCATCGCCGCCGCTCAACGGTTAGGGTTATTGGGGTGGCTTGGCGATAGTGCCCCTACCGCTCAACATAGGGGGGGTTAGAGTGGGCGTCTGGGTAGTTTCGCCGCGGCAGCAAATCCCCGCCACCCAGC
>JAHWLF010000295.1:0-16214 GCA_024679295.1 Phytophthora parvispora
AGCGCCAGAAGCTGGCGGTGCGCGAGCTGGGCCAGCTCAAGGCCGTGCAGACCCACTCGGGCTTCAAGAGCGACCCGTTCGCTGCCATCCAGGCCCACCTGCAGAACACGGTGGTGCAGGCCAACCAGGAGCTGCTGGACAAGACCAACGCCGCCGCCGCCAAGAGGACCGCGGCCAACAGCAAGATGGACGTCGAGGCGTAAGGGCCGCGGCGGATAGATAGACATTTTCCCCCTTCAAGTATACATGGTGAACAGATAATAGGCGTGTATTTGGTTGCTGCGTGTAGGGCTCTGGAGGTGGCTGGGGCTGTACGACCGAGACGCGGGCTTTATTCGTCCCCCTCTCTACAACGGACGCACGATTTGATAGGACTAACACTGCGTACAGTTGCGGATGGAGTTGCTTGGTGCTGCGGGGTACGACTGCCCTGGCACGAGTACGCAACCCAGAGGACCGCTCATTCACCTTATGGTGAACGCCGACGTCGTTGTTTCTATGGACTGCGCGGCGTCTGCCTGTCCTGCAGCATCATCGTACACTCACTCACAGGAGGATTGAAAGTTATCGCATTATATTGCATGCATGAGGCAGGACAACATTGGTGAGGACTACGTGTACTGCAGTAGATGCAGAAATGCTGTTTGGCTCGCAGGTGCTGCTCTATCATGGCGATGGTTTGGACGAGAAGTGAGTCTTGAGCCAGACGCCGTAGTTATGGTAGAGCTCATCGATGTCGCTGTCGGATTTGAGACCCATCTGCTCGAGCTTCTCAGAGACTTTCAATCCTTTTGTTTTCCAAGCCCTGAACAGGCTCTCAGCACTCTGCTCGTTCTTCATCGTGGAATTGAGCAGCTCCTTGGTAAACAAATCCTTCTGAGTCGCCAACTCCTTGGTGAACTGGTCGGGGTGGTGAACGTTGAAGCCTACTTGGCAAATAAGCTTATTATTGGGAAAACATTGGCGCTCGAGCAGCACTTCGCATAGGTTGATCCGACGGCCCTAGCTTCCTTAATGCCAAAGTCAGAATGCTCCATAATTCTTCCAATCGTTCTTTTGCGCAGGTAACTGCTGCTTACGCATGATTTTCATGGCATAAAACTAGAACTTTTTCATGTGGCTTTGCCACAGAGCATAGTGTATGCAGTTTTGCCTTCGCAATAATGGGCACTACACGTACGAATCAAAAAGTCTTGCCATAACTCCTCCTTTTGATATCATCCCGTGTACACACAAACTCAAGAAAACACCGTAACGGTTGTCGTTCGATCCACGGTATTCCTAGAGCTACGTCTTTGAGTGGAGCCACATGACGAATTGATAAGTTTGCAAGTCCATCTGCACCTCCTCCTCGTTGAATTTGTTTTCCTGCACCAATCATCAATCATGCTCAGTACATCAGTATTAACACATGTACGTGTATATAAACCACACAATTTATCCTGAAGCTATAACTCTTTCTTCATCACCTCTGTACTTTGTCTACTTGAATTGAGTGACAGTCTGACACGATGGAGATTACTCATAGTTGACCATATAGATTATTCCATCAGCAACTTTTTCCGATGTGTCTGGCAGTGCGGGGACCACTGAGTTATGATTCATAATTTATGAATAGGGGTGAGATGGAGCCCACACTCACTTTTTGTGTAATGATTCGTGAACATCGCTCAGCAAATACTAATATGGAGAGAGCTCGGCACGAGTGCTTGGGGGTGAACCTGGAAGTGGTTTATTATGTGCCTTGGTGGGGCCACACTATTAGCAATCTAGAGTAGTCAATGCCACATCCGTCTGTAACTATCGTTCAAGCCGGATGTTCCAACAAAATACCGTAATTTTGACTTGCTGTATGTCGATGAAAACGTGAAACGCAGCGGGAGAAATAAATTAAAAAAAATGTCGATATGCCCAAGCGGAGCCAGAGCATAGGTTTCTTCACACACATGTATGCAGTGTGTATTCCATGACCATTCCGGAAGTGAACGAACACATATCCGGATAGCATGCGATGCTAGGCAACTTGAACTGGTTTCAGGTGCTGGAGGACGCAAGGAACTTGTTCACTTTGATGCTGTGATACTGGAATATGTGGGATCGCGTAGAGCATATACCATCTTCGATTAATTGGAGGATGTATTCGAAAGGTGAATCCCATTCGCAGAAATAGGCCCTACCATGCACGGTGGGCAGCTTCTGCTTTCGATGTCTAGTAGTTCGTGCCAAACCATTTACTTACACTTTCAGTTGATATACAGAAAGAAATTAATCCTTTTTATTTTTATGTTGTGTGATTTTCTTGTGGGCTGGTCTGGAGTTGTTAAACTTGAAGTAAACAGCTACTGTAACCTGCCAGTGGTTTTGTATTGATGACAGTGGAAACTTTGTGATATTAAAGTAGGCCGTTTTGTACAGGCCAGACACCGGATAAATATCATAATCAAAAGTATAGTTTTCACGAGGATATGACAAAGGTTATTGTAGTATGATTCATTTTATGTTACTTGCATAAATTACAGGCTTCGAACTGCGAAATCCCCCCGAGTCAACCACCCGGGCCCCCAATCAATTTCAGAAGGAGAAGTGTTTTTCATCTATGTGTTCACTAATGTCTTTTCTTGTTTACCCACCATTATTCATACATAGTGTTTGCACAAACACTAGTCGTTTGTTAGTGTGTTGCAAATTCTACTGACATGGCGGAGTTAGACGGATTTTACCTGTAGCTCTCTCTTGACGACGAAAAGCTATAGATGCCTTGTGAACTCATGTTTCTACTGTACATAGATAAATCTATTTCTTCGCATTGGGTACTCGTGAGTCCTCCCTAGCGAAGGGAGGAGGGTACTAAGTAGTGGACCGAGCAACGAAGTAGGGGCTGCTTTAGTGGCTACGATACAGCACGGTAGAGTTCAAACAGCCAAACACGTTTGCAAACGGCACTTACAGTAGAAAGTGTGAACTAAGTACTTCGAAGTAGTAAAATTTACAAAGATGTTGCCCGACGACTGCGAGATGGCCTGCGGCTGCAAGTGAAGCCCGTCGATCAGTCGTTTCTCGGACTCACGCGCCGTTCTCACTGCCGGTTGGCGCGACACCACTCACTCGCGGCGGAGGCATCTTCGCCCTACTTCTTCTATTAGTGTGTCCGCCGCG
Source organism: Phytophthora parvispora (assembly GCA_024679295.1). Taxonomy (NCBI): domain Eukaryota; phylum Oomycota; class Peronosporomycetes; order Peronosporales; family Peronosporaceae; genus Phytophthora; species Phytophthora parvispora. The sequence goes on from JAHWLF010000295.1 coordinate 3,157, forward strand.
ACAAGAACTCGGAGGTGGGATGAGGATTGGCCGAGTCGCAGTCGTTCGCTAATTTTTAAAAATGAAAGTACCGTTGTTCCTAATATGTTGCTGGAGCCGCATACAAGTCCGCTGAAGCTCCAGCAAAACGACAGAAAAGCACAGTACATGCTTTGACCTGGTGGCGTATAGTAGTATTTAGGCCCTTATTTCGGAGCCTGGAAGCTGACGCTTTGACGTCTAAGTGAGTTACCCTGAACTATTTCCTAGTGATCGGTTTCCCTTTCCAAGATCCTTCAAAGCAAGAAAGTAAGGGCGCGGGAAACACTGCAAACGAGCTCGCTAAAATGGGGCTTCGCCCAATTACAGGGGACATTACATGTTCTTGTCATTTATTGGAGTTCAAGCTGTAAAGCCGATACAAGACGCGCTTGCGAGAACACTTCACGAAGCAGTCGGTTTTGTCTTTGGGAAGTTCTTATCGAGCCATGCGTTGTACTTGTTGAGCATACGGTTATTGACATTGCCCAACTTGTTTTCAAGCTTCTTAGCGACGTTGTATCGCTTAGCTTTCCACGCCCAGAACAAACGTTCAGCGTACTCGTCGTTCCTCAACGCCTCCAAGAGCATGCTTTCTTTAAACAAACCCGTCCCTCTGGATAAGGCGAGCGTTGCCTCGTCCGGGTGATGGAGCTTGAACCAAGCCATGTAATTCTTGTACAGCGCGCTATACTCGGGTTCCTTGAGGCCGACGGCCTTGAGTTTTGCGAGGATACCGGTCGATTCGTATTGATGCGCTTGCCATTTCCTGAACAAGCTCTTCGCGTACACGTCGTCCTTCAGTGCCTTCTTGAGGTTGGCTGGGTGGAACAGGTTCCTACCACCCGTAGTTTCTGCACCCAGTGGGAAGTGTGTATCGAGCCACGCCGCGTACCTGAGGTACACAGCGTTGAGCCTTTTGTCATTCGCGTATGCACTCTTGTTCAATCTGAACTTTGCGTTTTTGATCTCGACTCCGTGGCTTTTCCACCGTCTCATCAGCTGCTTCGCGTATTTGGCGTCTGTCATCGCTTTCAGGAGTTTCGCGTCACTAAACATGTTGGCACCGGCTAGCCTCTCCTCATCCTCTTCACCCACAGTCTTGAGGCCGCGCAGGGATCTCTTCGCATCACCGGCGTTGAGGCTTACATCCAGCACGCCGAGGCCCGGAGACGTCACAGCTGAGGCCTTCGTGTTCTGGTTGGCATCCGCAGCCGCGGGGAGAGCGCTACCGCATGCGAGGAGGGTGGCCGCCGACACTGCCAGTAGGATGGACGACAGACGCATGGCCGATTCCTGAATCTGGGAAACGAGTTGCTGAGTTGGAAGGCGAGTTGAGGAATGAGGCGAGAGGGGCTGTGTGTGGAATGGCGATTTACGAACAGCACAGTATCGTTCACTGTATGATTGTATGACATGTATTAGCGCAAACTTTGTACTCGGCTTCTTTGAAAGCAGACGCTCCGCATATTATATTATATTAAATCCCGGATGTACCTTACAAAAACGGTACATTGCAAATGAAATAAACTTTTTCAGGTGACCACAACGTTTTAACCTGCCAGGTACATATCAAAGGCTAGCAGGTATAATAGTACCTGCTAGCCTTTGCAGCGGAGTGTCTAATTCGTGAATCGCACCTAGTAACCTGGTGTTCGCCGCGGTCTATTACCTGTACTACCAGAATCGTTCATGATTATTAGTCTGGTAAAACAATCACTTGCACTGACTTGACTTTGAAATCGATCAGCAACAATGCACGCTATTCTATGCATCGTTGGGTTTCTCGGAAGCGGTTGGCCATGACCATCGATGTGCCGAGTATACCTGGGCCTACACTCTGGGCGCTCCACGAGGACTACAACATAAATCGTAGCCCGAAGCTCAATCCACGCCTTATACGCACAGGATATCATACAGCAATACATACAAAACCAAGTGTTCACAGTTGATAATCAGCAACAGTGAAAATGTCGAGGGGGCGGCTTTTCTTGTTGCGTCGTGCTATAATACGGTGGAGCGCGCCGATCCACGTGGAATTCACGCGGTGGTTCCATGTACCGTATTCCATATGGTACTGACAGCCACGTTCATTGAACTGGTAACCTTCCCAACGACTAAGAAAAAAAAGTGACCTGCTAAACAGAAATTGTGGTTTGACTTGCAACTTGTATACTGTCAGCAAGAACTTAAACTACAACGACACAATTTTAAGTCCTTACGATTGGCTCAACCAATTGTCGGTACAGGTATTACAGCACTGCAAAGAAAGCCGGGCTAGGTATATCATGAGCTTTGCTTTCCAACGCGTGTCCGCGCTGCAGACTCTGCAGTGCAGAGACGCAATCACAATTATCTAAAACTTACTTCGTATGATGCGGAAGTTGAGCCACTTCTGTGGCAAGACGGCTCGCGAAACGCGTTTACATACATACATACATACGTACTTCGTATGAAATATGAGCATAATATCTATTCAGAAATTAAACCCGCGCCAGCCCTCGGGGCAAGCAAGGGGCGCAGGATCATGGTGGTGGTTGAATGGCTGCAGGGCTGCTGGGTCACATCCGTAGTCTGCCCGAGCTTCGAACTGGCGCTGCGCCCATAGTTCTATACCGGATGGGATAAATAATAATGATTGGTTGTTATAAACCGTGTACTAAGTACATGGACAGTAGCTTCGGTAATGAATCACACTACAGTATCTCTCTACCGTATAGGCTATTCAATAATTTTGAGTCGTACGACCGTGTATGTTAGGGTTCGTCATGGCATCCAGACTGGATGCCATGACTGGATTCCAGTGGACTCCACGGGCCGTAGACCACGGTGGCAAGAAGCACCGTGCACTACCTACTGTCGGTAAGTCTATTAATGACGGAGCATCTTCGCTCATACAGGTTGAGAATGGACCTTGGGTCTATCCAATGTCGAGCGGGCTCCACATATGGTTGGCAACTCTTCTCGTCCCACTGAGATGTAAAGGCCACGGTTGCCGGTGGACCTGGCATCGTCATCCTGTGGGGCGGCCCCACTGGGGCCTCCACCGTGGGAGAAATTTTCGCGAACACAACATAATCCCTGACAAGCACAATAAAATGTGCCTCAGCACAAACTGGGTACGGGTGACTACCAGGTCAGGCGAGCATTCCAGCGAGCATCGCACTGCAGTCGCCAGTACGGTACATAGTATCTTTATAGCGCGAGCGGCGCCGACGGCCAAACGGAGCGCGGCTGATCCCATGACATCCATCCCTAGCCGACATTTCCTATACTATGGAATTGTATGGATATTGTGCTGATCAGGCGTTGTTGTGTGTAACCTCCGATTTGTTGTGTCAGTTTTCAGGAACACCCAGCCTACTTGTGCCTACAGTTTTTGGAGCCTCAATCGCGCGATTCGCCAGCGCACCTACCTACTACGCGCCTGTCAGTGGACAGGGATACCTATTGAAACCGACCGGGTTAGTGAGTTAATACGTAACTAGCGCCTCCGCACGATCCCAGAGCCCCTAAAGGCTCGCTGTGGCTTGCACGCGCCGCCTCCGCTTGGTAGACAGACCACTGCCGGATCTTGGGTTTGCAACCACGTGTTTTGCACACAGTCTGTCAAACCGCTGACATCGCTCCCATTGCTGGATATGATTTCCGATCTTTGCTATTCCGCACTCATTGCTCTCTCATTTTCGATTTCATTGCGCCAAACAACCGAGTTACTCACCCCACGACGCTGTTGTGCTGCTACAAGGCAATGCAGTTACTGCAGTAGCAGCAGCAACACGTTTTCTCCGGTCGGCATCACCAGAATAAGAGCTATAACTGCATCGTTTCAGCGTAACGTTGGCAACATCAGCCTTTGAGGCACATAGTCTCGCTTCCACGACGATTTCCGTGTGTATACCTGTCATCGGGGAGATATCACCTACTGCGAGATGGCCTCGCGCTCGTAACTGTTGGACAGGTATAACCTGAAGGATTAATCAGACCAAGAAATCCAATCGCTCCTGAACCCTGAAATAAATTTCAGAGAACACCCTAACAAACAGTTTGCAAACGCTAGCGTTTGCTATACAGCTAGTGTTTGTGCGAACACTAGTTCGGAACAGCTCTGGTAGCACCAGACTGGTACTGCCAGTAGTAGTGTAGTGTACTCCACGCACATGTTTGTAAATTTCACTCCAACTGTGGAGTTGTTTGAAAACGTATTGGGACTGATCATTTTTTTTAGCTAATGAAGTTAACAGACAACAATGTACCTCAATGCGAAACGAATGCGAGACGAATGAAAACGTATCGCCGTAACAATGGTATCTAAGCCTCAGCTATCACACATTCATAATGCTCGAGCTACAACATAACCAGTGAATCAGAACCGTTGTCATCTCCCAAGTCTTTGATAAGATGCCACACTTAGTCGGTAGAATCATGCGTGTCAAGACGAGCGATACTAGTGTAGAAGCTGTTCACAATGCAGACCCCTGATTCCGTCGGCTGGACCGGACAAACGTGACCGCAATCCATGCGTGCTCCGCTGTCGGCGAGGGTGTCGGAGCCGTGAAAAAACAGGTAGGTAGCGATATGGAAAGACCTGTGGTCGTGCTCCTGCCAGCAGCATGACAACCAATCTCACTATACCGCCGAGAACCCAGCATACACGCACTCGCCACTTACTGAGTAGCTATACATGCGCTCCCGTTGCTCCAGCACTTTGGCGTCCACGAGCATATCGAAGCCGCAGTGGCTTTCACAGGGTAAAACCTAACTTTAATGCTAAATCTTAGGATTTACAAAACTCGGTTATCTTCAGAATGTAATCCCCGGTTGGCCAAAATATGTGGAAGATGGTCTCTGCGTTCTTGTCTAGTCACCCGATACAATGTGATCCATGTAGTTTTAGACAAGGGTAAGGCGTTCGTTTCCCCCAAGGAGCTTGCTGTATCAAATAATTTTGTCTAATTCGCTACATGTCCTGCTTCAGAAAATATTCGCATTCCTTATTAGGTTTTCGTATATTTTTGGTGAAGCATTGATGCACGATTTTACAGGAAGGAGCCGTATCCTCTTCGACATCGCTCCGCGACGACATCTGAGCCGCAATAACAAGAACACTGGCGGTGGGCCCTCTTTTGACCGCATCAGGGTATGCAGTCATTTGCAATCACTTGCCGGAGCAGAAAGAATAGCGCCATCCAGTGCGATATTTGCTCCATCTAGCACGAAGGACGCATCATCCAGATTGCCAAACTCTCCACAGAGAGGCGCCAAAAAGTCCGTGGACGTCTGCAGCCGTACGACCTGCCTTGACGCGCTGTCCCATTCAAACTGCAGTGTCGAAGGGAGCACCAGCTGCGCCCCGACGAGCTTTTTTCCAAGGAACATGCCCTTGACATCTCGGCTCTCGCTCGCACAAAGTGAAAGGTGCGGGAAGACATGCTTTATCGTTTCCGTGGTGACCATCACTCGTAAAGATGCCGAGACGATAATGAGGCCCTTCGACAACTCGCTCATGTGCTCCAGCCGGAACTCCAGGTCTCGGAAATACGCCGAATACTGGCACCAGCGATCCATTAACGCTGCCACGCCTCGACTTTCCCCTAGCTCAACATTTGGAGCCATCCCATATTCCAGAAAAACTTGCTGTCGCTGCGCCGCATCGCTTTGAAGGTATGTGTCACTGCCAATCCTAGTGTATTGTGCCCCAGAGAACACGTCGACGCCGTGGCGGAAGAAATGGAAGTAGTCCACGATAACACTGTAGACGCTCCGCTTCCCTTCCAATAATGTCTGGTCTCGCTGAACCGTCAACAGCGAAATTTCTTGTTGCAGAATGGAGATGGCGTCTCCAAGGAGTTTAATCTTCGTTCGCTGCTTGTATCGGTATCTGGCTTGGCTGAGGCGGCACTGCTCCCGGCGATCCGCTGGGTTCGCTCGGACTGTTTTGCGTCGTTGCGAACTTTTGCCGATCTGCTCACTTGGTGTCGGATAATAAAACTCTGGTCCGGGACTGACAGATGACAGTCTTTCTGCGTTGGTTGGTGCGTAGATTACCGTATCAGGGCGTGCCGACACCGACATGGTCGGGATAGGAACCGCTTCGAGTGCGTAGTTCATGTCCTCAGTATGCATAGGCATTCGGCTAATTCTGTTGTCGTCATATTTCCGCTTGGCTCGAGCAAAAAGCGGTCCGACCATAGTGAATTGGGCGGTCGCATCGGTCGTATGAACGGCGAACGACATCAGGTCTGGAGGGTGGGCGGCTTGGTCCAACCTGTCAGCTTTGGGAATGGCAACTGATCCAGCAGTACTAAAGTCAACGGCGAACCTTGCCATTGCATCATCGTCCCGTAATCCCACGACCTAACGTGGGCGGTAGTAAGCAGTCGTGGTAGTATTGCCAGATGTTGCTGAAGGTTCAAATCTGTATAATCTCGATCGGCAAGCTGTGCCATCCCGTCGTCGTCCCATAGTTGCTCTCGCCCATGCTAACTTCGCCACAACGAATAGCAGCGAACCAAGTCAAGTGGGAACCTTGCCATTGCATCGTCATCCCATAATCCCGCGGTCTCTTAAGTGGGCGGTAGTAAGCAGCCGTAGTAGTTTTGTCGGATGTTGTTGAAGATTCCAGTCAGTATTAGGTGGTTAGGCATATTGTGCCATCCCGTCATCGCCCCATAATCTAGCTCTTGCTACATGTACTACTGATCCGGTATAGTAGAATTCTGTGGCTGTACTGCGAAGATGAAATGTTGTTGTGTCTCGCATCTTAAAATCAGCACTCATAACCTCAAGCCGCGTCAACCCTGAGTCAATGTGGCAAAGGTTTTTGCTGGTTTTGGCAATTGTCATCCTCGGAGTGTGTTACGAGGGGCTTGTCAGTGCAGACGAAGCTGCCCAAATCGCCGCTGGAGCCAACACGCATAGCAACCTCATCCACTCTGCGCAGGATGCAACTGACTCGAGGGATGCAAACGCCGAAGAAAGAGGTCTCGGCAAGATTACATCGCTGTTCCGGAGGGGCCCTAAAGTGTCCAAGACGTTCGATTCCGGCCCTGTCGCTGCCGGCCTCGCAAAGAATCCTTCGCTCGTCAAGTCTTTCCAAGAGAACCCTCAGCTCGGGCAGAAGTTGGAGAGTTTTGTTCACCAAAACCCGGCGTTTGTCAACAATCTGAAGACCAACCCGTCTCTCAGCAAACTCAGGAGCATGGTTGCGAGAAACCCCAGCAGACTCAACAGGAAAACCATCGAGCACGTCGGGGCGTACGTGGCTAAAGAGTCATCCTTCGCTCGTTTCCAGGGCGCAGCTGATAGCACAGTGCAATTCCTTATCGGCATGATTTTTGTGGTCGTTGCGCTCGGGCTTGTTGGCACATTTGCGGGCGTAGTATCTGTCGCTGCATGGGGCTTGTCGGCGCATTCGCGGGGATAGCAATTCAGCTCTCTTTCATTCCTAGAAGATCTGTGTTACATTTAGAACCATCCAGGTCAGCGATACGAGCTAGCTTTCGCTCAACATTTGTTGAAGCAGAACAAATAGATTTGTTGAAAGCCGAGTAGACTTGAGTCGTGATATGCTTTGATATGACTGAGATATGGTGCTAAGTCGAGTGCTGCAGTTGAAGAACATACCCTTCTAGCGGAATGTGACGCCAGGGGCGATGACGTTCAGCCACTCTCGAGCAACGGACACGCGCGCGTAGACGCCGGGATAGCCGGCACGTCCGCAGCCGTTGCCCCAACTCACTACACCAACTAGGACATCTTCGGTTGCCTGCTCGAGGATGAGTGGACCACCGGAGTCGCCCTGGCACGAGTCCATGTCGAGCTGTCCGCCGGCGCACAGCATCGTAGTGTCCACGTCGAGCACCTTGGCGCACGCAGTACTATTGACGATAGGCACGTCGACGCGCAGCAGCTCGTTAGATTGTGTGCCTCCCTGAGCTGTGGCTCCCCACCCCATGACCGTCGCGTTGCCGCCCTCAACGACGTCTGAGTCGTCGGCCTTGGCGAGCGCAACGGGAGGGAAAGAGCTCGCTTTCTCCAGCTCCAGCACTAGAAAGTCGTACGAGTTGGTCTCACTCGCGTACTTGGGGTGGCGGGTCTTGTTCACGACCTTGATTTGCTCACCGTCCTCAGTTCCGCTCAAGAAGTGTGTGCCGACGGACACGTACTGGATGTCGCCAGCCATGCAATGCGCGGCGGTGAGCACGTGCGTCGGCGTGATGAGGGAGCCGCCGCAGAAATCCGTGCCATTCGCCGTCGGTCGAACACCAGTGGTGTACGTCTTGGTTCCGGGAGGTACGATGCCTCCCCCGAGGATAAGCGGTTCGATGTCGATAGGAGCTGCCGAGTCGTGGCTGGTCAGGAACTGCGAGACGTACTGCTGGTAGTCGAGCTTGGACGGGACGCTGTCGCCGTCGAACATGGTCTGTCCATCGACGTCGGACGCGAGGGTGGCCGCGATGGCAGTCAGGCGCACAAGTCCGGCGATGTTCATTGCTGCCGCGAAGAAGCAAGATGGAGAATGAGCCCAGACTCCAAGGCGCAGACGCCCTCAAAGGGGATGAAGGTCTAGCAACCAACAACTCCGAAGCATCAGACAGCGATCCAAGCCCCACGTTGCATGGTTATCAGACCCAGACTGGCGTAGTTGGCCCATATATCGTCCAAACCTGTTTGGAAGCGCATAATTCTCGTGCTTTTCAACGCAGAATCAGCTCTGTGCGTTGCACGATTCCAGCAACAGCAACTGCGAGTCCAAGTTGAAGTTTAGACAGTATATAACGCCTACGACACAAAGACCAGCCCGTCCATGTAGCCATTACTTGAGCCGCCATGGAGCTCTTCCCGCCGCCAACCGTAGACGAGGACGAGGCGCGCTACTGCTTCTTCCTGCCGCCGCCTCCTGCCACGCAGACCGAGCCGGACATTCTCCGTGCAGCCGAGCAGCTGTGCAGCGCGCTCCTGGCCTTCGCGGCGCAGCAGACGCGAGACTTCCTCTGGCACAAGCACCGCTTCCACCTCCAGGTCACCACAACCAAGAATGGGCGTTATGTTCTGTCTGGTAGGACCCAAGTCGGCGACGCCATTCAGGACGAGTGGGTCCTGGCCAAGCTCCTGTTCGACATCACCAAGCAGTTCCCAGGCGTCGTGGGACGTATCGCGGACTCAGACGGAGAGTTTCTGCTCATTGAGAGCGCCGAGGCGCTGCCCGATTGGGTCACGCCCGAAGACAGCGATCGTCGGGTGTTCGTGGTGGACGGAAGGCTGCACATTGCGCCGCCTGCAAGTGCCAGCAAGAGAGGCCAAGACGGAGACTTATATGACGAAGACGCGCTGCAACAGGTGCTGGATGCAGGCGTCACGACAGAGGCAAGCTCGGCGGTGCAGCGCCTGATCCAGCACAAGTTGAAGGAGGTACCGACCTATCTGCGTGACAATCGCCATCGAGTCAGGTGCTTGCTGCCGGAGAGAGCAGCGAGGGTGTTTGCGGCGAATGGAGAGCTGGTGGGGCCGGCGGTGGAGGCGTTCTATTATCGTGAGCCGAAGCAGGCTGGGTTAATTTGTGGCAAGATGGCCGGGTTTTTGCCTGAAGGAGAGGGAGTTGTGGAGCACATGGTCACGTTTTCGAGGGCGATGTTTGCTCAGATGAAGCAGCAGGAATTCTTCCCACCGAAGCCTTTTCTTCGTCGAGACACTCGCTACCGAGTGCTGGAGAGGTCGAAAAGCGAAGAGAACACGCACCCGGACGCGCAGGTAGCAGACATTGGCGTCAAACTGACGTGCGGGCTTGAGCTGCTGTATGCAGGTGACGGTGAAGACCAGCTAGGGCGGCCGTGGAAGCACATCATTGATGAAGCACTGCAACAAGTCGGCGTAAAGCTTTCCGCGCAGCCAATTGAGCCCGATGATGATGACTTGTGGCTGTACATGCACCCGGACACGCTGGAAAGTCAGCTTCAGCGTGCGGCCATGGCAGGATCTGCAACGGGTCCTGGTGGCGCCGATGAATTGCAGAACATGGCTGCCATGTTTGGCAAATTTGTGGAAGGAGTCTCTGGTGTGGAAGGAGTGGAAGGAGCAGAAGGAGCAGAGCCTATCCAATTTGACATGAGCTCCTTCATGGACATCTTGAATGGTTATGAGACTGGTAGCAGGGGTACTGCAGGTTTGGAGGCCCCGTGGGGTGAGCACTTCATGGACGAGAATGAACCCGGCAGTGACGAGGAGTCCGAGGAGGAAGGCGATGACGACCAAGACCTTGCACTGGACGAAGCCATGGCTGAAATGGAGGCGGAGTTGGCAGACACCAAGGTCGCGAAAAGTTTTTCGCGTTTCGAGGAAGTTGAAGGCGATCAAAAGGAGGCTTCATCGTCTGCCCAAGAAGACGAACCCACCGACATCGGCTCCGCATCCTTCTCCTCCGCCAAGCCGCTGGACCTGGATTACAACCTGTTGTCGAACTTGTTGGAATCGTTTGCCTCTCAAGAGGGCCACGCTGGACCTGTGAGCAACATCCTGAACGAGATGAACTTCCCGAAGTCCATGCCGTAAGAAGTCATTCAGCAAGCGTAGCGTGTACTGTCGCCGATAGTGCACGGTGCAATTCCATGTGTGGACATTATCAATAGGGTAGGACACAAACAACTTCTTAGCTGTCTACATGTTAGTCATATTTTCCGTCCCAGTGTTCACAGACTGGGATTCTGCTGTACTTGATGTCGCAGGAAGGCTGTTTGCCATTGGATTGTCGCCTTGACACCACGAGAACAAGAATTGCCGCGCCTGCGCTTCTCTAGCTTCTACGCGCTTCAACTTCTCCGTCATTTCCTTTACCTATACAGACATCGCAATTATACCACACATCAGCGGATGAAGCAGTAAGTTGAGCTCATTCCACAAACAGCATTCGCATCACCTGTGTCTCCAGTGCTTCCTTCTCGGACTGCATCACTCGAACCTTTTCTTCCAGTGCCAGCACCACACGCTGTGGATACAACAGCGGCTTTGGTGGTGATGGAGTTGGTTGAGTTGCCACACTATCGTCAAGACGTCTAACACGGCCAATCACAAAGTAATGTTAGTGCGCGTGCAGGAACGGAAGCTAAAATGTACGATCCGTATCTGTCCTTAAAGGGAATTCTAGCCCTCTAAAGTCATCAGGAGATCATGATGGAAGCTCGTGAGGCTCCAAGATCAATGTGAGGGGGCCGTTCAAAGTCTGAGCTCCAGATGCGATATGAACAATTCTTCGGAGCCATACCGCGCCACATCGAGCAGAGCCCCCAAAAGGACATGCAATATAAAAACACACAACGTACCCAATACGTCGCTGAGGAGATTCGTCTGCCTCAGTACCTTCACCGCCAGCGTTGCGGAGTTCATCCATAAAGTCATGAACAGCTGATATCTTGGATTCGATGACCCGTGACACGTTCAACTGCTGCATGTGCGAAGCTTCAATGGCTCGTACACGTTCATTCAGAGGTGGTATTGAGGCTTCGAGGCTTTTCTTGTGCATGTAAAGTTCAGTCTCGCGTGCCATCAGTTTTTCGTGGAGCGAGGCTCTTTCGGCTTCAGAGCGGGCAAGACGGCCTTCCAATGCTTCGTTTCTCCGAGTCGCGGCTTCAAGACGCTTGCTCTGCTCCTCATTGTGAACCCGCATCAAAGTCTCTTGGTTCATGCTTTGCTGTTGTCGTGCAGTTTGCTCCCTTGTGAGCATGGACAATATACGAGCAAGCGTGTCTTCCACTCGAGGTTGATGTTGCAGAAGCTGCAGTAGCGTGGTCTGGATCCCCACCTGCGCTGTTGTCAGCTCCCCACTTCCGTTGCTGCTGATACTATTGCTATTGCTGCTGTCTTGGCTATCCTCTACAAGTCGGCGACGTTTGTGCTTTTTCAATGTACTCGGAGGGGCCACATCCGTGCCCGTAGTGGCGGTAGCTGAGGTTCGTGTCACTGCTGGCTGCTGTTGCTGTTTCTGTGCGTTGGAACTCGGTTGGTTTGTGATGTCTGTCAAAACGCAGCTTCCGGTGATAGTGGTGGTAGTAGTAGATCGTTGTAGTGTATCAGATCGAGATATTTCCCGTGGCGGTGGCTGTCGAGATGGAGAGCTTGCAGGTGCCACCGATGCCAAAGAGCTGTGCGGCAACACCGAAGATTGTTCAGTATTTACCTCGTCAGGCTTGTTGTCTGGTTCAACTGCATCTGGAGTTAGTTGCTGAAGAGGCTGCATTGAGTGAGAAGCAGGTGGCGGCTCCTGGCGGGGCGGTGCAGATTGCTCGAGTTGTCCCTCCGACTGGGTAGAGTCCTGCGGCAGGCGAGTGGACTGTGAAGATTGGCACGTCTGAACGGGTTGCTGAGGAGCTGATAGCGCTACTCGAGCTGCAGCACCGATTTTACTAAAAGAGGCTCGTGTTGGTCGGGTACGTTCTGTACAACAACAACAAAACAATTTAGCGTTAGATAACACCCATGCATGTCAACATTAGCAGAAGTTCACAACGTACGCGTGGCTGCCATCGATCGAGATGAGTTTCTGTTTGTAGACGGCGGCTGCATCAACACGGCTTGGGGCAACGAAAGTAAGTGCAAGTCGTCCAGCCACTGGTGCGATCCTGCGTAGCCACCAAAAATGAGCAGCTTTTGCACAGCATCAGGTCCCGCTGGTTCAGGCCGAAACATGACTGTAGCGTGGGCTGTTCGCCCGATAGGAGGTTTATCATCGCAAATCGTTTGGCTACTCCTGCGGCGACTGCTTCTCTGTCCTTCGGCTTGTCCGCCGTGAACCAGCCGCCACGCGCGCTTGTCCACGTTGTAAATGTAGAGTTCATTCTGGCGCAGCGCTCGCCGTCTCCCACCAAACAGCACGAGATGGTTCGGCGCCGCGAACGTCAGCGAGTGGTTGATGCGGCACGACGGTCGGTCCCCATGCGTGGCGCCCGCCAGCGAGTCCCAGCGCGCGTTGGCCACATCATAGAGAAACAGCGACCCGAACTCCTGCTTCCCGTCCGTGCCGCCAAACAGAAACAGTGTGTTCCCGT
>JAHWLF010000296.1:0-16199 GCA_024679295.1 Phytophthora parvispora
GCGCTCGGCCGGCCAAAGTCCACCTGCCGCTGCAGCAGCAGCACTCGCCAGACTGGGACGAGGACGCGGAGCCTCCCGAGCGCAGACCGACGTCGCTGGAGGAGCTGCTGGATCTGGAGCTAGACCTCGTTCTGCCGGTGACTGCATGTTCTGCTCCGATAAGCAACCAGACGCCGGCGCGCGCGGCAAAAGAGGTCGAGGCCGACGTCGACGCCGTCTCGTTGGAGCTGCTGGTGGGTGAGCGTGTGAATGCATCAACCGAACTCTTGAGAATGACTCACGCGCATTTTGCACAACGCAGGCCATGCAGAGCCCTCACGGCGAGAACCAGCACTGGCAAGGCGAGGAAGAAGAGCAAAATGCCGCTCGCTGCGCGGCATCAGTCCGACCCGAACACTCTCCTCGGCGCCGGTTGAAGGACATGTCGGCGGCCCCTAGGAAGCCCTTGCCACTTAATCTTGTGTCGCCGACAGCGTTCGTCCCGTCATTTTCCCCGTCTCCTGGGCAGCCCTCGACAGACGATGACTACGGCTTGGCGTCGCCCATGGCGCTGCCCGACACACCTTCACAGACTCGATCAGGGATCACATTAGCCTGGGACCTCGAACCACCTTCCCCGACATTAGACGACGCACATGCGAGAGCAGGAGCGGCTCGACGCTTTGTGCAATCCAAGAGCGTCCAGCGACCGGAACGTCGAGCCTCCGCATCTGCAGTTGGAACTAGAGCCGCCACGCCAAACCCACGAAGCTATCGAAACTATGGGCCGGATAGAGCCGCGTCGCGGTTAACAAGGTCATCCCTTCCTACGCTACCAGAGGTTCGAGCTGGCAAGGCCAGGCACGGCGGTATCTACTCGTTGCTACTGAAGAATAAATCTGCGAAACAGGAGCCCGTCCTCGTAGAGGACACGCACAACCCCGAAGGTAGTATGAGCTGTTCGCATTACTTCTTGGAGAGAATGTCTAACCGCCGTTCGAACACTTTTGTCTTTCAGAGGTGACTGCAGCTCTGTCTGTATCCAAGGTGAGTGCAACGAGGTTTTGTGTGATGCATACCCTGGTCGCTTCAGGGCAGTCTCTCACAACTGCACCTTGTGCACAGGTCTCTCCGCCTCGCACCTTTGGTAAACCCAAGCACGGGGGTATCTACAAAGTGCTTCGAGGCGGCCACGGACCGCGTTAGTCTCCTCTATCGAAAATATAAACTGCGTTTCGGCCCAATTCGAGTGCTTTCCGGTCCGATTGCATGAGCGCAGTAGCTCCAAGAGTCTGGAGTCGAGTCCAACGACTTGGTGTACTTCCCCATGCCAAGCTCTTGAAAAGTGGATTTTCCCCTACATGCTCGGAATGATTGCACCATTTATTCTCAGCTTTTTTGAGCCCGAAAGACACAAGATGAACCGCATTTTCGGCAAGAAGAAGCCCGAGGCGCCGCCCGTCAACATCTCGGATGTGGGCGGCAAGGTGGACGCGCGGGTCACGGACCTGGACATGAAGGTGCGTTCTGCAGCGGCGCGGCCGCTTGGCGATGGCGATCGGCGCTGACTGGCCGCCGCTGTCCGCAGATCGAGAAGCTGGACCAGGAGCTGCGCAGGTACCGGGAGCAGATGAAGAAGACGCGCGGCCCCGCTGTCAACGCCATCAAGCAGCGCGCCATGCAGACGCTCAAGCGCAAGAAGATGTTCGAGGCGCAGCGGGACAAGCTGCAGGCGCAGTCGTTCAATATCGAGCAGGTGGGGCGGCGAAACGTCGGGAAGCGCTGCGTACTGTGTGGCTAACAACCTGCAAATGGCCTGATGCGGGGCTCGGAATTGTAGGCGGCGTTTGCGATCGACACATCAAGAGACACAATCACCACAGTGGCCGCGATGAAGAGCGCTGCGGTGCAACTAAAGGCGGAGACGCAAAAAATTGACATCTCGGAGCTGGAGGTGGGTTCAGGCAGAGCCAACTCATAGAGGTTGATAAGTTGGTCACTGACTTGTCCATTGTGTGATGGCAGGACGTGCAAGATGACATGGCAGACCTAATGGAGGACATGAACGAGATCCAGGAGATCATGGGCCGCTCCTACGGGTACGTTTTCGCGGAAATGCCCCTACTAGCCGGCAATGACTCCGGCAACGATATGAGCTCGGACAGCCTTCTAACCCTTGTGTTTGTGCTTTATCAACATGGATATGCTCACTATGTACTGCAGCATCGGCGACGAGATCGACGAGGACGAGTTGGAGGCGGAGCTCGAGGGGCTCGAGGAGGAGTGGGCGGAGGAAGAGGCCCTTGGCGAGGACGCAGAGCAAGCTCCGTCCTACCTTGCGCCAGCACAGCACCACGAGCTGCCTGCCGCGCCCTCAGGCTCCTTAGACTCCGGCCGGACCGCTCGCGCCACGGACGAGTTCGGGCTACCCGTGGCGTCGTACTCGACGTAGCGCCGCGGCAGCAGCAACCGAGCTGATACTTGCGCTGAGCAATGAGATCTTGCCGACAATATACGCAACAGCCATGTGCTCGCGCCGCCGTCTGCCGCTGCGGGGCGCCCCACGCACGCACTTTGTCAAATGGGAGAGATGGCTACACACCACGTCCGGCGCGTCGATACGAGCCGAGAGAGCCAATCATTTCTCGGGATCACGTTAGACAGGGTCGAAGCGGGTTCAACAGGGTATGCATTTCCCAGTCCATTGTAAACAATCGTCTAAGGGATTATGTGCGCCACATGAACATCGGTTCTCACAGTGCGTCGAGGTTTTATGCCTTCGCCGAGGCTCCGCCACGCATTTGGCTTGGCTCACTTTGGTATTGGCGGTTTTGGTGAACAACTCTTCGGGCGCCCCAGATCTCAAGCAACCAGCAGCAGCAGCAGCAGCCATGGCCCGCGAGAAGAAAGAGCCGCGCGTGAAGAAGGAGCGCAAGGGCAAGAAGGAGTCCCGCAAGAAGGCCGCCGAGGAGAAGGCGGCGGCCGAGAAGGCCGAGGCGCTCGAGAACATGTCGCTGGCCGACCGCCTGGCCGAGGAGGGCATCATCGCCACCTGCTCGCACAACGTGCGCTCGGTGCACAAGAACTTCAAGGACATCAACGTGCTCAACTTCAGCATCACGTACTTCGGCAAGGTGCTCATGGAGGAGTGCGACATCTCGCTCAATTACGGCCGCCGCTACGGCCTCATCGGCCGCAACGGCTCTGGTAAGTCCACGTTCATGAACGTGCTGGGCGCGCGCGGCATCCCCATCCCGGACAGCATCGACATCTACCACCTCAAGCACGAGATCGAGGCCAGCGACATGACGGCGCTCGAGGCCGTGCTGTCCGTCGACGAGGAGCGCAACAAGCTGCAGGCCGAGGCCGACGAGCTGTCCGAGCAGATGACGGACGAGTCCATTAGCGAGGAGGACAGCGAGGCCATCTCGGACCGTCTCACGGACATCTACGAGCGCCTCGACGACATGGACGCCGCCACGGCCGAGGTCCGCGCCCGCCAGATTCTGTCGGGTCTGACGTTCTCGGACGCCATGATGGACAAGAAGACCAAGGAGTTCTCCGGTGGTTGGCGTATGCGTATCGCCCTGGCCCGTGCTCTGTTCATCCAGCCCACTCTGCTGCTGCTCGATGAGCCGACCAACCACTTGGACATGGAGGCCGTCGTCTGGCTCGAGGACTACCTGTCGCGCTGGAAGAAGATTCTGCTCATGATTTCGCACTCGCAGGAGTTCATGAACGAGGTCTGCACGAACATTATCGACCTCAACAACAAGAAGCTCGAGTACTACGCCGGTAACTACGACACGTACGTGCGCACCAAGGCTGAAAAGGAGGAGAACCAGATGAAGCGTTACAACTGGGAGCAGGACCAGATCAAGCACATGAAGGAGTACATCGCCCGTTTCGGCCACGGTTCCGCCAAGCTGGCTCGTCAGGCACAGAGTAAGGAGAAGACTCTGGCGAAGATGGTTCGTGACGGTCTGACCGAGAAGGTTGAGAAGGAGGCCATCGGTGACTTCAAGTTCCCCAACCCGGAGCCGCTGCCGCCTCCGGTGCTCATGTTCCAGAACGTGTCGTTCGGCTACCCGAACTGCCCCGTGCTGTACTCTGGTGTGGAGATGGGTCTGGACTTGGACTCGCGTGTCGCTCTTGTTGGTGCCAATGGTACTGGTAAGACCACGCTGCTGAAGCTGATTACAGGAGACTTGGTCCCCGTCGCGGGTAACGTTCGGCCACACAGCAAGCTCCGCATCGCTCGTTTCAGCCAGCATTTCGTCGATGTGCTGGACCTGACCAAGTCGCCGCTTGAGTACTTCCGTTCGCTCTTTCAGACCAAGTCCGTTGAGGACGTCCGCAGCTACCTGGGCCGCTATGGTATCACCGGCGAGGTGCAGACTCAGATCATGGGACAGCTGTCCGACGGACAGAAGAGTCGTGTTGTGTTCGCGTACATGGCGCAGCAGAACGCTCACATGCTGCTGCTTGATGAGCCGACGAACCACTTGGACATGGAGTCTATTGATGCGCTTGCTCGCGCCATTAACAACTTCAAGGGTGGCATGCTGCTGGTTAGTCACGACATGCGATTGATTTCGCAGGTCGCTAAGGAGATTTGGCTTGTGGAGAACCAGTCCATCAAGGTGTACCAGGGCGAGATCTCGGACTTCAAGATGCGTGTGCGTAAGCAGCTGAAGCTGGCTGACAAGGAGCCCGTCAAGGCTGCCGACGAGTAAGTGCTCTCGACAGCTTATCGCTCATTAGATGCCTGCTACATGTAGAACTGCAGTGGCGAACACCGCGGCGCGCTGTTCTGTTCATATTTGATTCCCTGCCGACCGTTAACACATAGATTGAGAAATCACACGTTGGCACACTTGATGAAATGTTTCACTTTCTATCGAGCTTGATGACCTAGTCGTCGTCGGCTTGGTTGTTGTCCTCGGCATTGCCTTGGCTGATGTCGTGGGTGGCGAGCCCATCATGATCAAGATTGCTAATTCTCAGGCCACTAACCGAGCACTGAGCAAGGGCATTTGTGCTGCTAGATTCCTCACTCTCATCGTCCGTATCGTCACCATCGCCGTCCTGACTTCCACGCTGCCGATACAGTGATCCTGAACCGCTTGTGAAGTTGCCAGGTGAAAATCCACTCGATAAGCGGCTGATCCAGGACGAGCCGCTGGTCCGTCGGAATAGCTGCTGTCGGTGATTCCGGCCTGCATTTCTTGCTCGATTGAAGAAGCGCAAGTGCTGGTTGTCCACAAGGACACAACCACAACTTGCATCATCGCCCATGCCATGATCCTTGGACGTTGAGAACACTGTGATCACTCGGGCTGAGTTGCTGAAGGACAAACCCTCGCGAGTGGCCTCATGTGCTCGCAAGATGCGCGAGAAACCATACTTCCCGAGAAATGTGTCAATCGCTCGAGCTCCGAAGCGCACGGCAACGCCTCCCCGTGGGCTCTTACCGAATCCTCGGGAGTCTAGTCTCCCGTTGCTGACCAATTCGTTTTGACCCAACACGCCTTCATTTCGCACAGGGTCCCCCCAAATCATGTCAGCGATCATGGAGAGCTGCGGCTTATCAACGTAGTACGTAGTGTCCAAAGTGTCCAGTGATGCTGTCGTAGGCAATTTAGCGATCGTCTCGAGCAGGTCGTTATTTCCTTCGACTGGGCGAGGAATTCCACCATGTACGCAGAAAACATCGTTGTCAATGACTGCAGCGACGGGCAGACGGTCGAATGCGTTGTTAACCTGATGCCAGACAACCCCGCCTTCACTAGCACCGAACCGGGCCTTGCATTGTGCAAGCAAACATCCCGAACCGTAGTGAGCCTCGAGACCATTCACAGCACGCGTTTCGTGGTTGCCCCGCAACAGGAAGATTTTCCCTGGGTGGAGAAGTTTATGCGCGAACAGGTAGGCTGTGCATTCTAATGACGAGCTCCCGCGGTCAACATAGTCACCGAGAAACAGAAAGCTGCCAGCCGTGAGTTCCAGACCGAGATGCCAAATGTGCTCCGCGAAGAACCGCAAGTCGGTCCAGTTGCCATGAACATCTCCGAATACATACACGGGGCTAGGCAGATCCAGGCAACGTGCTTCGCGCTCCAGCAAGCCACCAACTTGAGCGCTCATCTCTACCAGATCCGCGGCAAACTGAAGAGATCGTAAATACGGCTGAGTTGTCATCATCGGATCCGCCAGCGCTGCGAGCACGCGTCGCGCCACACCAACACCCGTTGTAGCTGGGACCGACAAAGGTCGCAGAGATGCCAGGATTTGCGCCGACTTGATGCTCCCCAGGCGATCGATCCTCCCTGCTGGCTTGGCACCAGTGTCCGTGATGGAATACATGGTAGGGACGAGTGTGTGGGCCGACGATGAAGTTGAAATTACAGTCGACAGCGACGAAAACCCAGGCGTTGCATCGTTCATTGTGCTAGTTGAGCGTCCCGACGATCGTGCCGAGGCAAGCTGCTGCTTGAGAAATGCGATTTCCTTGTCTGTCTCGAGCTTCAACGCGACGTACGAGTCACGAAGTTTCTGTGCGTGGAGAGCAAATTAGTCGCACAAAAAGTCTGGACGAATTCACCTTGTGGCTTACCTGGAGCTCTCGAGCGTTCTGTTCTTCACGGAGAAAGCAAGCTTGAGTGCAGCACTTGTTCGAGGCAGAACCTGATGCAGTTGTTGGCGGATGGCTCAATGGAGAGCTCCCCTGGCCATGCTGATGGAGCTGGTCTCCGAGGCTGCAATTCATCCTCAACGCTTCTTCTTGAGCTCGAGTCTAACGATGTTGTTCTGGTGTCCACGATGGATAGTGGCGGCGCCCATGGAGCCTGGCCCATTTTGTCCGCAACACCTTCACACGTCAAAGACCGGAAATAGGCGCATGGGACGACGGGACTTCCTAAGAAATCTTGGCGAAGGGTCAGCCATATCCGTCGAGGTTGGTGCCGTTGCGGATGCGGTGGTCTCCGATGTTGGTGTTGTGCCTGCTCGTGGCTGTCGTGCCTAGTTGCGAGTGCAGTCGAGCGAAGGCAATCGACTACGATGCACTGGAGAAGGCGTGGGAGGCTGGCGATGCCGAGGAAGAGCTGCGAACGGAGGGGGAAGAGCACTACCGGCGGCTGCAGGACAAGTGAGTGATATGCAACCAAAGCTCAACAAGCGTGGAGATGCTCACCCAGTGACTGCGTCTTCAGGAACGAGCAGGAAGCGAAGGCGCTTGGCCCCCAAATGATTTTTGTGACGATGAAGGATGCAGGCGATCGACCCCGAGAACCCCTCCCTGACGTTGCATCACGGTGGAAAGAGGTGAGAAGCGAGCGTGGGGTCGATTGCCACTGTCAAATGCAGGCGCTCACGTACCGTTCGTTGCTCGCAGATGCTGTGGAATGGAGGGGTTGAAGTCAACATCTATGAAGTCGCCGACTCGAAGTTGCTGGTCGGACTGCAAAAAGGGGTTTTCGCTCAGGACGTCATGCGGTTTCTGGATGACCAGCCCGACGTGCAGGAGTACGAGTGGAATGGCAAGGCTTACGCTGGCGGACGTAAGAAGCGTGGACATCACAAACACCTCAAGAAGGGAACAGGCAAACCTCGGCGCAAGAAATCCACAAAGAAACCCGGTCAAGAGTCTAAGCACCGCAGACACCTACAGACAGCGCGAAAACATTCTCGTCAGCAATCTAAGAGCACAGACGCAACCAAAGCCAAAGAGATGAGGACACCCGGCGACGAACTATGATAATAGCCCCCAGCAAAAGAAACAATCATGGATGTCTTAACCGGACGTTATTGCTCGAGTCATCACGAGCTAAAACCATCTGCGGTGTGTCACTTTAGTTGCTACTGCGCTCACTGCGAATGGTTTCCAGCAGCGGACCGAGCATTTTGTTCTTCTTCGCGTTTTCCATCACGGTGTTCAGTCTCGGGTGGGAGTCCACGTCGCGCACAGCGCTGATGGCGTCGAGTGCACGCAACGCGCTGCGAATGAGATCCTTCACACGCTCAACTTCGGGGCCGACCTGGTCCTCCTTGACCTTCTTGTTGATCGTCTTCTCTAGCGGATCTATCAACGAATCCAACGCACCCACGATGCTGCCAGGCTGAACATAGCAAATCTTGATCAAGATCTGGTGGCTGAGCATTTGAATGTCATCCTGATCTCCCAGTCCTCGCTTAAGCTGGTCAAAGAACAAGGTAATGTCCAACTGCTGAGGCAGCACCTGAATCAGAGTATCCACGCACGAGTACGCAGCCTTACGCAGAGGAAGACCATCGTCCACCTTGTGCTTGAATGGTCCAAGATCCACCACACGCTCCAACTTAATTTCAGTTGCCTTCAAGAGCACTGGGAAAATACGCTCACGCACGTACGGCACCAAATAGTGTGCGTGGTGGTGGGCAGCCGTATTGAGGACCAACAGGGCGGCCCGACGAACGTGCAGGTCTTCATCTTCAAGAGCGGCGAGGAAAGGGTCAATGTGCGCAAAAATCGCTTTGACAGCCAGTTCTTGGGCCGTTGTCGTCATGGCGTACTTGAGACTTGTCACCGCAGTCCAGCGTGACCACACGTCTGCGGAACCACACAGCTCCGTCACAATGGGCATGATCTTGGTGCTGTCCGTCACTGCAAGCTTTCCCATGCATTCTCCAACCATATTCCGGACCCCTTCCTCCTGGCGAGAGCTCATCTTCTGCAGAACCGGAAGCACACGGTCCACATACATTGCAAAACCGTGGTGCGGTTTTGCTGCATGATCGGAGATAACTTCGCGCAGTGACGTCAACAGAAGATAGGAGTTTTCTCCAAGCTCCAATTTTACCATGATGGTATCCAGATACTCTTCCATGTTTCCAACGCAGATACTTCCGAGCGAATACGCGGCAGCGGCCTTCACTTCCTCACCCGCATTATTGAAGCAATTCAGAATGATTTCCTTTACGTCAGGGTACCCAGCGAGCTTGATCTTGCGACCGAACTCACCCAAGCAGTACAGCGCCAGTACTCGGTTCTTTTCAGACTCCGTTTGGGTGATATCGCCGACGAACTTCGCAAAAGCCACCTTACGATTCTCTTCGGTCGTAGCGACACACACACCAGCAACACACCGAGCGATATTCAGCACCGAGTGCTTCGACTCCTCAGAAGGCATCGCCATCAATGCCTTGAACAACTCCGGGAAGCTACTACCCGGAGAATTCAACTGCGTCAGCTGTGCGAAAAGGCCCTTCAGGGCATCCAGCGTGGGGCCCTGAAGCATAGAGCTGTGGCACAATTCGAGAGCCTTCACTTGAGCATTTTGCAGCAAAGCATCCGTCGAGGCGACATGCGGACACACACGAAGCGAGTCTGACACCAATGTGATACTCATGCGGCACAACTGAAGGTCCACATCCACAAGAAGAAGCGAAGCTTCTAGCACGACTTCACAGTGTAGCGTCTCGGGCATGTTAACACCCTTGTGGACGACCAGATCATTTAGGGTAGCCAGCGTTGCTTGCTTCAACGTGCGAGACTGCTGACGCAGCAGCTGGGCAAGAGTCTGGGTGCATTCCACGAGAATAGGCGACATATCCAAATTCAGCTTCGAGCGTGCAATGACTCCGATTGCCTTGATGCTTTGGACGCGCGTGATTTCGTTGTTCAGACGCTCCATCAGCAGAGGGTAAACTTCACCCACACGAGGCCCAAGCTCGTCACCTAGTCGTAGTAGCAATAAGTTAGCTAATAAGCTCGAATACAAATGCCCTGTGTCAATTGTTACGCACCTAGTACAGCAATGATTTCCCCGATACTGCTGATAGCAGCCTCCTTGATTTCTTGGTCAATGTCGTGCACCTTCAAGCTGGGCAAGACTGCTTCGAAAAAGGGTACCGCGTACGGCTTGTACGTCAATTCTCCGTCGTCGGAACGGATAATACGGACAAGAGATTCGATCAAGCCCAGTGCCTTTGCAACTGTTTTGTACCAATCCCCCTTTGCGCACTGCACAGCGACTTTAACAATTGACTCAACGTGCGATCGGAACGGTTCCACTGTGTGCGTGTCAATGAGTAGTCGAAGGAAGAGCAACGCATCCAGCTTAAGATCCGAGTGCTTGTCTTCCACCGCATTCAGAATGTTCGGCATTAAACGCCCAATGTAGTCCCCAAGCTTTCCATGCTCTACCATGGCGAGCTCGCTTAGCATCGCAACCACAGCACAGCGAGACGGAACTGAGGCCTTCGTTCCGAACTGTTTGTTGGCTCCAACAACGATCGCATTTAAACGTTGCTCCAGCTGAGTAATGCACCCGTTCGACATGGGTGGGTGGAAAGCACCAGCTCCGTTTCCGTTTGGAAGGGTCTTGCGAGTAGCGCGAAGAAGCTCAGCAAACACCCCAAACACGTCGATCCGAACGTTCTCTTCACGCTCTTTAAACCGCGAGATCAATGGCTGGGCACAGTGAATGTAAAGATGCTCCAGAAGTTCCGGCCTGGTCGTGATAATTGCAGTCAAAACTCGAAGACTCGCGCGACGAACCTTCCAGCTGGTGTCGTCGTCATCACTGTAGTCTCCTTCTTCATCACTGTATTCCTCTTCTTCTTCCTCCATGTCTTCATCTTCGTCGGCTGAGTCAACGTAGTTGTAGTTCGGGTCGTACGAGATGAACTGCATCACCAGCTTCAGGATAGCTTCCACGTGTGGTGTGATTTCATTGTGGCAACGGATGACGAATGCTTCAAACGCCTGGAAGCAGTTCCCACGCAGCTCGTCCGAGTCCTCGTTTTGCAGCGACTCGTCTTCCGGATCTCCGCAAAACTGCACCAGAATGCGGATCACGGCGTCCAGGTGCTGTCCGAGACGGTGGCCTGCGGTGCGTGAGAGCATGCCGATCGTCTGGATAAGCGTGCGGACGTTGGCCGAGTCGGAAGATCCCTGGATGCCCTTGATCAGGTGCTCCACCAGGCGGCTCACCAGCACATCCGACGCCATGACGCCCAGCGAGCCAACGCAAGCGGTGGCGCGCTTGCGCACAAGCGGCGAGTCGTCCGTGAGCTGCACCATCAGCAGCTCCATGATGGTCGCGTGCTCGGTGGCGACGTCGTAACCGAAGCGGCGCAGCAGGTCCGTTAGGATGTCCAGTGTCTCGGCCTTCACCGCGGCGTCCTTGTCCTTGCCCAGGCCCGTTAGTAGCCGTGTGCAGACGCCCGTGGCAATGGACGCGCCCGTGTGCTGTGACACATCGGCCACGATGGTCTTGAGCCCGATCGAGTAGATGTCCCGCAGCTCCGGCTTACCGTTGAGGATGAGGTCGCAGAGCTTGGCGCAGATGTCCGCCACCTGCGCCACCTGCACCTTGGTCACGAGGATGCCCAGGCACTTGACGGCGATGGACTGCACGTCGTTCGACTTGTCGTCCAGCTGCTTGAGCACCGCCGCGCACACTCTGCAGCACACGACACAGCGCAGACACACGAGCATCAGTCAGCCTCCTCCTCCTCCTCCTCTTCTTCCTCCTGGCCTATCTGTAGACGGACGCACTTGGGCTCGAGGTACGCGCCCAGCTCCACGTCCTTGTTCAGCTCGACGCAGAGATCGGATGTAGCCATGTAGCGCTCATCCTTGTCGAAGTCCGTGGTCTGCAGACAGAGAGCAGAGGCATCAGCACACAGACAGACAACACATCCAGGCAGCCAGCCAGCCAGCCAGCCGCCGCGCACCTTGTCCAGCAGCTGCGAGATCTTCTCCTCGTTCGCGCGCATGGTTCTCCCTCCGGTCTTCGGCTCCAAAGTGAAAGTGAGTGACGAGAGGAAAAAGGATCTCGGCCTGGTGTGGCGCACACGAAAAACGCCGCCGACCGACCGTTACTTCAACTTCAGTCCGCAATTGGCTTGGAGTGACTCACCGACCGACTGACCTGCCCGGACGTCGACGCCCATGAGTGCGAGGAGCTGGACGGGTTTTGAGTCGCGGCGGCGAGTACTGGACTGACGCGGTGTGGCTCTCTGTGTGTAGGCGAAGCAGAAGGCGAAGGCGGCGGCCAGGCGGCGGCCGACCACGACCAGCTCACGTCGCTCATCTCGGACGAGGTGGAGCGCCAGCTGCGAGAGCGCGGCTCCGTGCTCGAGGCCATGCGGGAGCAGATGGCCAAGGTGCTCGCCGAGTTCGAGGAGATGGCGGCCAATATCAGCTCCAAGCGCTCGTGGTCCAACAGCGTCGCCAAGACCAAGCCCTTCGCGTCGCCCAAGCGGCCGGCGCCCTTCGACATCCACCCCGTCGTCACACCGCTGGACATCATCCCACAGCCTGCTGTGTCACCTCCGCGGCTGCCAAAGTGAGTAGATGACAGCGGCAACAGATATGGCTACTGGTTCTCAACGCTCTTGGGCTTTTGTTGTGGCGTCACGGTGTAGGCTTGGCGGTGGACTTCTCAAAAGCATCCATCAGCTCAAACGCACGACGAGTGGAGGGGCGCTCCCACCAGGGGGGCCTCGCAGTCCCGACGGCAAAATTACTTTCGGTAAGATTCCTCCGAGTTAAGTTGGTTTCATCTGAATTGCACCACCTGACTGCTTCGTTGTCGGGCAGACAAAGTACTTCCTCGCGTTGCCAACATTGAGAAACGCGTTGATGGCTCGCAGATAGTGCTTTCCCAGCAGAGACAGCAAATGTACGAGCGAGCACTCGTGCGATACCCACAGTGTCGGAGCAACGTGTTCGCCCCCAGTATTTACGACCGTGAAGAAACGTTGAGCTCAGATTCGAGCGTCAGTGGCCAGGCACCACACGCAAAACTAGAGCTGGATTTTGTGTATGGATGTCGAAGTGGAGCCACAACGTCGCTTTCCAGCAATCATCCTGCAGCCCCCAATGCTAGCACTAACAATAATGCCTTCTATTTATCGAGTGGAGAGATTATGTGGTTTACTGCGACTTTGGTGGTGCTGTACAACAAAGAAACCAATGCGCAGCGGTATTTTCGAGAGCACACGAACGAAGTTACAAGTGTGACAGTTCACCCAAATCAGCGCATTGTAGCATCGGGACAAGCCGGGCGGTCAGCGTTCCTTCTAGTATGGAATGCAAATGATGAGCCATTAGGAAAACGATTTGCGTGCCTCAAGGGCCATCAAGTCGCAGTTCGCTCGATCAGCTTTTCTCACGATGGGAAATTAGTTGCTTCTCTGGGAGGCGATATGTACAATACCATTTGCATTCACGACTGGAAGTCACAAGAACTTCTGGTAAGCGCTCGAGGGCACACATTTCGGGTGAATGCAATTGCATTCAATCCATTCCAGGCGTTTGGTCGACCGGAAACGCACCGATCGAAGAAACCTGGCCAAGCTCTACACGATGACGATGCTTGTTACACCTTAGTTAGCTGCGGTGTTCGGCATATTCGATTTTGGACGCTAACGAAAGCTGATTATGTGCCCCCGCCGTCGAAAGAAAACGCTGATAGTGCATTTTATCGGTCCACGTTTGGTGGTCCTCCTAGACTACGTCCTCCCACTCCAACTGAGAAAGTTTGGAAACTGGAGGGCAATGTTCCGTCATTTCATGGGCGGTTTGAGGTCCAAGACTTTACAAGTTTAACATTTGTAAACGATTCTCCACCACTATACTTGTATGATGAACAATCAAAAGAGTTGGTCGCGACAAATGCCACTGACCATTCACTGGGTCGAATCGTGGCAGGAACGGCGCGAGGGGATCTGTGTTTGTTCCTGCAACCGAGAGCGAGTCCCAACATTGAAATTCTTTCTGAAAAAGACCTTCGGAAGGAGCCTGCAAAATGGTGGGAAATTCCAGATGAGTACACCGACGCGGAGATCAACGAGCTCGTGCTGGAAAAAATATTGTACGAACCGACCGGGAGACTCGTCGATGTCGTGCCTCACGATCAAGAGACAGGAAATCGATTCAAGTTGTCCAGACAAGCTCATTCAGAGATGGAAGGACTCTCTAAACGGATGGTGCTGCGGCCAAACTCCACCGCCTTGAATTCGCGTATGGGAGAGCTGAGATATAGTGGCCCGTTGGCTCACCAAGGAGCAGCTTTCCAAGTTGCGTACTGCAAAAAGATCAACATGACCATGTCCTGTGGTAACGACGGGAAGCTGTTACTATGGGCGTGCCAAATGAGTAAACCTATGCGGATTCCTGGGGTAACTACCCATGGAGTGTTCACGCCACTAACAGGGACATTCACGGAAGGTTCACACGCGCTGCTTCCCCATGGGGATCCAGCAAAAATATTTCAGTTGCCAACTGTATTACCAAATGAAACGAGTGCAGGCGGTGCTGCTGCTTCGGCAAAACCAACAAGTATTGTGTGGAAAGACGATGGGAGTTGTGTACTTGTTGCTACTAGCAACAGCTGCATATGGGAACTTAATGTTGTCAGTGGAGATTGGCAATTAGTCTTTGAAGCCCGGAGTAGCGCGGTTTCTGCCTGCGCTGCTCATCCCATGACACAGGAGGCAGCAACAGTATCACAAGATGGATATCTTTGCGTCTGGGACCTTCAACACCATATCTGTATGCGCCGGTTGTACCTTGGGACTTTCATCACCTCCAGTGTTAAGGCATTCTGCATGGAGTTCCATCCGGCTGGGCATGAGTTGACAATTGGTTTGAGTTCAGGAGAACTATTGATTATAGACTGCGACACATTCAAGGTCTCATTCCGAAAGAATATCAAGACAATTTCCGGTAGTACGATCAACTTGCAATTAGGTCTCTCTGGCGTCGGATTTCGAGCGATTGCACAGGTGAAATATTGTCCACGCGCAAAGTACTTGGCTGTCGGTGTGAAGGACACGTTCGTGTACATCTATGACGTTATGAACGGATACAAAAAGCTTCATGTATGTGAAGGTCATTCAAGTGCAGTCATGCATTTAACATGGAACAAGGATGGAGACATTTTGCAAAGCAATGCAGCCGACGGTGAGATTCTTCATTGGCTCGTTTCCCCGAACAAGGGCGAGACCAAGCAAATTACTGATGCGTTCTTGGTCCGTGACGTTCAATGGATTAAATGGACATGCGTATTTGGGTGGCCTACACCCGGTATCTGGTCGGAAGAATCGCCCAATCTTGTGGATATCGCAGCAGTATCAACTACAGGACCAAAAACGGCTAGAGAGTTTGATGAGTCAGAAACACCTCGAACAGCTTCCAGTGAGGATTTGATCGCTGTTGCATGTCGATCGAGTGTTCACCTGTTGAGATACCCTGCGCACCGTGGAGCCAGGAGAAAAGTACACAAGGCCCATTCGTCGTCCATTGCAGCATTAGATTTCTCATTCGACGACTCCTACTTGATTACAGTGGGAGGAGATGATGGAACAATCATGCAGTGGAAGGTTTTATCTGGAAGTGAAAGCTCTCCTCGTGGTCGCGCAAAACAACACAATATGAAAGGTACACCAAAGTTGCAATTCCCGGAAGACGATAGCACTGGGGGGCCATGGCCAAACTCGAGTCCTGTACCACCTCCACACGATGAGAAGCAGCTGTCAAGCCAAATTTCGCCGCGACGGAGTTCTCGACAGTATCGTGAACGTCAAGGTTATCGAGAGGCTGATCGAGACGAAATTGACCCTGACCTCGAAAGCCTACACCAAAACGTGGTGCACGACGCTAACCCTCTGGACAAGCAGAATGATTCTGGTAGTGGTGCTGCATCAGTAGAACAGGGAGGTGGTTACCGAGGTCCCGTCGATCCGGATGACACATTGCCAGCCCCTGTCCAGGCTCGAATAACCCACGATTACGCAGCTGAGAACTCGGACGAGCTGAGTCTTAACCACGGCGAGATTCTGCGTGTGCTCTCGAAAGCTGGAGGCGAGTGGTGGCTGGGCGAAACGTGCGATGGTACCAAGGGCTATTTCCCCGCTAGTTACGTAGAAGAGGTTGGGCTCGATGCCCCCACCACCAGTGGCGAGGCGAACGAGGAGCAGCTAGCAGAGGGCTAAACGAACCTTAAGTATTAGTATTGTTGAAGTTGTCTGCGACGTGTGAGCCGAGATGGCTACAGTTTCGGTGGCGCTAGTCCACACATTCTGTCCCCGACCCATTGTCAATCATCGTCGCAATGGCGTCGGACACGGCGCTGGCCGCGAGCGCGACGACGTTCAGCGACCTCCCGCTGCATCGGGACGTCTCTCGAGCTCTGGGCGCCATGCGCTTCCTGCGACCGTCGCCCATC
>JAHWLF010000297.1:0-16140 GCA_024679295.1 Phytophthora parvispora
GGCGCCGGTGGCCAGCGCCGCGAGCAGCAGCGCGGACGCGAGGTGGAAGGCGCGCACCATTGCAGCTTGTCACGTCGGGAGCTCTGTTGTCTTGGACGCGAGTTGAGGAATGGCTCACGTGGGGCCGAAAAAAGAGAAGACCGAGCCGTTGTGTTCAACGGCCACCACGTCAGACTGATAATCAAGGAATGACATAGTGGGTGTATATATCATGATCGGGTGACTTAAGATAGAGCACTATTTGGTACATCAGACGAAATTGAGCACCAATATTTGAGGATAAATGTAGAATCTAAAGATTCGGAACCCAAGGTCTTTGGTTGCATTGGTTACGATCTTTGCAGTGCCGCACAACACCGGCCGCATTGCTTCCGATCTTGCTTTGTGCTGCTTCCGTTGACAACGAGATTTTTCTTGCTGACGTTGCTGTTTGTTTTATTTTCTTGAATTGGTACGAGTAATTCCGTCATCGCGGTGGGTCGGCGAGCTCAGGGGTGTCACCCGAAGCCTCTTTTGCAAAGTCTGCACTGCTCAGGGCAGCAACGGCACTACCGGTACCAGGTTTGCTGCTTTGGGGCTGCTTTATTTCGCGACGAAGCTTGCAGCACATAGGATCTTTAGATGTTTTACTTACTTACTTTTGAGTAAGTGGTGGGGACTTGCACAGTGCAAGTTGCACTTGAAGCCGTTCCTTTGTAGTTTTACCTGCAAAGGAACACTATGACTAATGCTGGATTTAGGATGGCCTCTTCACTCGGGGGTTGAGTGAAGTCGAGTGCAGATTCGTTATCTCTACATCGAATTGCGTTCTTTGCCGGTCCCATTCGACCCTCACAAAACCAATGTAAGCTAAGCAGCTTGAGCAATATCCTACTTCATTCCAGAGGCGCGCTTAGTTTCCGCGGTAGCCACGCACTCGTCTGTTGGATTATTCGCTGCCATGATGCCATGCAATCTGGTGCACTCTGTGCCATTACATGAATATACACCCCCCGGAGTACGACAAATTGCCGTCGACAATACGGTAGGTCCTGCGGGTGTAGCGCTAGCTGCTGCACCCAAAAGAATTCGTCACACAAGAAATTCCACTGCCGAGAGAGCTGGACTATTAATGCAATGTTATCTGTGTATGTCCATCAATCGTTAGCTTCTCTTCCCATGTACGTCGCACGCTCCATCTCCCTATTGTTCGTGCAGACAAGCAATTAGACCCCTCCTTTTTGATCATCTACACCAAGCCAAGCGCATTCAAGCCCCAATTCTTCTGCAACGTACTGCGTATACCAAGCGCAGTGGCAGAAAACCTCCGAGCTAATGCGCTCCAAGGGCTTTGCGAATGGCGAACTGCTCGCCTTGACGTATATACTTAGGTATGAAAGGTAGTTTGGCTTTGCAAACGAACATTGACCATGCCTCCGTGGTAATTCGCTCACACAAAACGAAACGAGGTTGCAGGATCGATGGGGTGCGTACGTTTCGCCTCGATCTTCCGTGAAAAGTCTCTTCATGGGGCGCCTACCTTCCCAGTTAGGAATCGTCGGCG
Organism: Phytophthora parvispora; assembly: GCA_024679295.1. Lineage (NCBI taxonomy): Eukaryota > Oomycota > Peronosporomycetes > Peronosporales > Peronosporaceae > Phytophthora > Phytophthora parvispora. The sequence goes on from JAHWLF010000297.1 coordinate 1,544, forward strand.
AGGGGCTCAAGACTCGACTCGACCATGTCGAACCCGCGGATGCAATGGGTGAGCCAGCGCATCGTGGAGACGTTCGAGCCGAACGTGACTCAACTCGAGGTGAACGAGTTCCTGTCATCTGCCAGCACCCGAAAGCTCTTCGACGAGCTGCTGAGTGGAAAAGACGCCTGCAAAGTGTTCGTGCACTTCCAGAATGGGGCAACCGCCGCTGCGGTCGAGAACGGGTCAACGACAGCTACGAATGGCACCGCTACCAACGGAGACGCAGCAGCCCCTTCAGGCAATAACAATAGTAAACTATGTGTGTCACTGGGAAACTCCATCCCGATTCGAGCCAAATGCTGCTTCTTTCTGAGAACCACCGCAGACGGGAAGCCGGTCGATGTTCAGAAGGCCAGCGACAATGCTGTTTGCTTCGGTGAGCTAGCGCCAAATATTTTACGGGATCTCGAGACGACCATCAGCTCGCTGTTCTCGCCGCTATTGAAGGCTAAGGATGAGTGGGGGAAGGCGGACGCCGACTTGAAGAACGAATTCATGACGGAATCGGAAAAGTTCGCAAATGATCTCAAGGAGGCGCTGAATAGTATGGACAGCGGGCTTGAGTTGAGAAGGCCCGACCGCAGTATCCTAGCGGAGACGGTGAATAATGCAGGTCACGGTGTCAACGGAGCCAGGGTGTTGCAGGTCTCCGACTCGCCGAAGCTGATCGCACACTATGAGGAGGTGCTAAAGGAGTGGTGCGACGTCATTTCGACGTACTTGGAGACCAACACGACGAATGATGGGAAGGGAAACAATGACCAAACCATCGACGACGATGGTCCGATGGGGGAGCTAGAGTACTGGCGGCGACGAATGCAGCGTCTGACGAGCATTACGGAGCAGCTGAAGATGAACGAGTACAAGGACGTTTTCGCGGTACTCAGTCGGACGACGAAAAGCGTCAGTGACGACACGAAGCAGCGCATCCAGACGTTACTGCGGCGGTGGAAGCAGATTGATATCGGCATCACGGAAGCTGCTAACGAGGCCAAGGATAATGTCAAGTATCTGTTCACGCTGGAAAAGTTCATTATTCCGCTGTACAATGGCACGCCTAGTTCCATTATTGACACGCTGCCTGCTCTGATGAATTCCATCAAGATGATTCATTCCATCGCGAGATACTACAACACCACGGAACGGATGGCGAATCTGTTCACGAAGATCACGAACCAGATGATCACGAACTGCAAGCACTGCGTTACGGGCGGTGAGACTTACGAGGTGATGTGGGATAAAGACCCCGAGGAGCTAGTGCGGCACCTGGATTCCTGCCTGAAGCTGAATGAGGCCTATCAGCAGCAGTACCGTGTCACCAAGGACAAGCTCTTTGCGACGCCTAAGGGCAAACAGTTTGAGTTCAACGAGATGAAGATCTTCGGCAAGTTTGATTTATTTTGTCGACGTGTCATGAAATTGATTGACATGTTCACGACGATCCACCAGTTCTCCTCGCTTGGTCAGCACCGCCTCGAGGGAATGGAAGATCTTATCGCAAAATTCAACTCTATTATTCGCGAGTTCCAGTACAGAAACCACGACTTGCTGGACTACAAGAACAACCGATTCGACCGCGACTACGTGGAGTTCAATGTCAGGATCTCCGACCTTGAAGGCTTGCTACAGAAGTTTATCAACGATTCTTTCGAGAATATCACCTCCATCGAGCACTCACTGAATCTACTACGCAAGTTTCAGACGATTCTGCAACGTGAGAACCTGAAGTCGGACTTGGACTCCAAGTTTAACGTCATTTTTCAGAACTACGGATTAGAACTGGAGCACGTTCTGCAACAGTACGAGAAGTACAAACAGAACCCTCCGTATCCACGCAATCTTCCTCCGGTGGCGGGCAACATAACATGGTCTAGACACCTACTGAAGAGAATCGAGGAACCCATGAAGAAGTTCGAGTCCAACCAAAATGTACTGGCAAGCAAAGATGCTAAGCGCATTATTCGAATGTACAACAAGGTGGCACGGACGCTGGTAGCATTCGAGTACATTTGGTACCAAGCTTGGGTGCAATACATTGATACGGCCAAAGCAGGATTGCAGGCCACATTGATCATTCGCCACCCGGAAGATAACAAGCTTTACGTGAATTTTGACCCCGAAATCCTGCAACTTCTACGCGAAGCCAAGTGCCTGGATCGCATGGGCATCGAAATACCAGAAGCGGCGAAGATTGTGTTGCTCCAGGAGGACAAGTTCAAGAACTACTACAACGAGCTCCAGTATGCTCTGGCTGAGTACGACCGCATAGTGACCAAGGTTATTCCGGTGACAGCTATGCTTCTTCGGCCACACTTCAACGACATGGAGTTTAAGCTGCGCCCGGGTATGATCACGCTAACTTGGACGAGTATGAACATTGAGGCGTACCGCAACCACATCCACTCGGGCTTGCAACATCTGGAGGAGTTGGTGACTAACATCAATGACATCATCGAGAACCGAATCGAGAAGAACATGCGCATCGTGTCTAAAACGATGTTGGTAGATCTGCCTGTAGATCAGTCTTTCTCTCTCGACGAATTCGTGACTATGCAAGGCTCGAATATCAAACGTGCTGGAGCATTGCTGCAAGGCAAGAACGTCGAGATCGAAAACGCAGTTGAAGACTTGCTGAAGATCATCATGCAGTACCCACTGGACTCACACATCGAAGGGGTTTCAAACGAGGAGGCCATGAAACTAAAGAAGCACTACAACCACTTCATGTACCAGGCACTACTGCACTGCACGAAGAACTCACTGAATACCATCAAGAAGCGAGTTGCCTCTCGTATGACTTCTACGATTTTCACTATCGAGCGTCCGTTTTTCGAGGTCGATGTGCAGCTCAGCGTGCCGAATGTCCAGCTCCATCCCTCGTTAGATGAAATCCAGCTTGCCATCAACAAAGCCGCACAGACGATCCTCAGCTGCTCAAAAGAGCTACTTGACTGGGGTCAGAGCGATTTGTCCTCGGTAGTGTCCAATTCTAATGGCACTGACAGTAATGGAAATGCCAATGGTCACCCTAACGCAGGCAAGATTACATTTTTCGATCGGATCACCAAGGACATTGAGATTGTTCGCGTCGTGCTGCTGCTTACCGGTAGCGTCCAAGGACTGCGTAATAATGTGACTGAGTACTTGGGATCTTTCAAGAAGTACGAGTGGTTGTGGATGGAGCAGAAGGATGTTTCGTATGATAATTTCCTCAAAAAGAACCCTGAGCTGCAGGACTTTGAGAAGAAGCTGAAATCATTCGTCGAGATTGACGAGGAGATCTCGAGCCTTACTCCTATTCACAATATCGGCGCTCTCTCATTGAACACCCGCAACATCAAGCTACAGCTCAAGCATGAAAATTCCCAGTGGAAGTTGAAGTTCTCGGACAACCTGCATAACCAAGCACGTCGAAAAATGGAGTCGCTTACGGAATACTTCCGATCGACTATGGGTAAGCTCAATCGTAAGGTGGTTGACTTGGACTCCCTGCGCTTCGTAATGAACTTATTGAAAGAAGTACGCGCTCGAGAAAGCGGCATCAACATGGAGATCAATCCAGTGTTGGATATGTACGAAATGCTGGAATACTATCTGCCGGACGGATTCATGGAGAAGGAAGAGATGGACCAGAAGTCCGTGTTGCGTAGCAATTGGCGTAAACTTATTCACCACGCCGAAACCCGAACAGACGAGCTTAGCAAGACCCAGGCAGGTTTCAAGCGAGGTCTCCTTCGCGACATCAAAGAATTAATTGTCGATGTGAAGCACTTCCGTGAAGATTATCTCGCAAACGGGCCAATGGTTATCGGAATCCCTCCGGTGGAAGCTGTGGAGAGATTGAATCGCTACAAAGAGGAGTACAAAATCCGCGAGCGCAAGCACGAGCTGTACTTGTCAGGTGAAGAGCTCTTTGCTCTTCCGAAAACAACATACCCTGAGTTGGAGATGACAAAGAAAGAACTCCAGCTTCAGGACAAGCTGTTTGGTCTGTATACCGACGTGCTCGGCACGATTGAAGAGTGGAAGCAGATCCCTTGGCTCTCGGTTGCTGAGAGAGTGCAGTCAATGACCGAGAAAGTCGACGCATTCTCCCTTCGCTGTAAGAAGATGCCAGGAAAGCTGCGTGAGTGGGAGGCGTACACAGATCTGAAGAAGATGATTGATGACTTCACAGACGTTTTACCCCTGTTGCAGGAGTTGAGTAAGGAATCTATCAAGCCTCGCCATTGGGAAGCTGTCATGGCAATTACCAAGACGCAGCTCGATGTCACGGCACCAGATTTCAAGCTGCAGGCGCTGATGGATGCAAACATTGTAGAGTACAAGTCTGAAATCGAGGAGGTTACTGATGGCGCTGATAAACAGCTCAAGATCGAAATCCAACTTGCAGAGATTTCTGCTCGGTGGGAGACTGAAGAGTTCCAGTTCCAAGACTGGAAGAGCCGCAATGTGCCGATCTTGAAGGCAGTTGTACCTGTTGTGGAGGAGCTGGAGGAAACTCAAATGAACTTGCAAACGATGTTATCAATGCGTCATGTGATCCCGTTCAAGGATGTGGCGCAAGGCAAATTAGAGCAGTTGTCAGATACTTCTGAGACTCTCGAGCGATGGATCAAAGTGCAGATGCTATGGTGTTCTCTTGAATCTGTGTTTACCGGTGGTGATATCGCAAAGCAAATGCCTGTGGAAGCGAAGAAATTTCAGAAGGTTGACAAGGATTGGGCCAAGATTATGGCAAAATCTGAAGAAATCAAAAACGTGGTGGCCTGTTGCTCCAGTGAACTACTAAAGTCGTGTCTACCGACGATGTATTCTGAGCTTGAGAAATGCCAGAAGAGTCTTGAGGGGTATCTGGAACAGAAGCGAAACAAATTCCCTCGGTTCTACTTCGTGTCGAACCCTGGTCTACTTATGATCTTGTCGCAAGGTAGTGACCCGCTGAGTATGAATGAACACTACGAAAAGGTGTTCGATTCTATTGAGAGGGTTTACCACGACAAGAAAGATAAGACATTGATCCACACGATGGTGTCCGGAGTGGAGGAAGTGCGGTTCTCACAGATCGTGAAGGCCCAGGGCAACATTGAGGACTGGTTGGCCACTTTGCTACGTGGGATGCAAATCACGATGAAGGATATTTGCCGGCAGAGCGCCATGGACATTGGAGTTGTGGGTAATGACTTGAAGCGGCTACGCGAGTTTGTAGATCGATACGTGGCACAGTTTGCGCTGCTGGGAATTCAGATGATGTGGACGACGGATATCCAAACCGCACTTGAGCAGTGTCGTGCCAAGAAGAACATCATGAAAGACACGAGTACAAAACAGGCCATGGTACTTACCGAGCTTTCGAACTGGTGTCTGGGTGATCTCGGCTCCAAGGAAAACCGCATCAAAATTGAGACGCTTGTGACGATCCACGTGCACCAGCGTGATGTGATGACCGATCTTGCTACGCTGTACAAGCAGAAAAAGATTTCGGATCCAAACGACTTCGAGTGGCTGAAACAAGCCCGATTCTACTGGAGACCCGGTAACGCAGATGAGTTTAACGCCGACGGGGCATGCGTCATCTCGATCACTGATGTCGACTTCAACTACCAATTCGAATATCTTGGCTCAAAGGAGCGGTTGGTGGTGACACCACTTACAGATCGTTGCTACATCACGCTGGCTCAAGCTCTGGGAATGTACTTTGGAGGTGCACCTGCTGGCCCTGCAGGAACGGGGAAAACGGAGACGGTGAAGGATCTTGGTCGTACACTGGGTATTTACGTCGTGGTGACCAACTGTACCGATCAGCAAAAGTATACCGATTGTGCTAAGATCTTCAAGGGTTTGTGTCAGGGTGGTCTGTGGGGATGTTTTGATGAGTTTAATCGTATTCAACTACCTGTGTTATCCGTGGTGGCGCAGCAAGTGCTGGCTATTCAAAACGCCAAGAAGACAGGAACGAAGTACTTCCAGTTCCCTGGTGACCCCCAGAATATTCTACTTACACAAGTCTGCGGCTACTTCATTACGATGAATCCTGGTTATGCTGGTCGTCAAGAGCTTCCTGAGAATCTGAAGGCCTTGTTCCGAGGAGTGGCCATGATGGTGCCCGATTTCGAGATTATCATGAAAGTGAAACTATGTTCCGTCGGGTATTCCGAGTATCAAGACCTCGCAAAGAAGTTCTTCATCCTGTACAACACATGTAAGGAGCAGTTATCCGCGCAGAAGCACTACGATTGGGGTCTGCGTAACATTCTTGCTGTGCTGCGAAGTGCTGGTAAGATTAAGCGCGACAACCGAAACGATTTGGAATCCAAGTTGCTGTACCAGACCCTGCGTGATATGAACCTGTCCAAGCTTGTTGCACAAGACGTGCCGCTGTTCTTGTCGTTGCTCGCAGACTTGTTCCCTACTGTTCAATTCCCTCCCAAGGGATCATATCCGGAGCTTACTGTGGCGTTACAAGCTGAAATCGAAAAGCAAGGGATTGTGGACCACCCCGGTTGGTTCAACAAAGTCATTCAGCTCTACGAAACGCAGCTCGTACGTCACGGAATCATGCTTGTTGGTCCTACAGGCGGAGGAAAGACGAAAATCTTTGATGTTCTGATGCAAGCCTTGACACTAACCACAAACATCGTTCACAAGCAGTCAAAATTGAATCCGAAAGCAATCCGAGCTGCTGAGATGTACGGCGAGGTGGATCCAATGTCTGGGGAGTGGACAACAGGCGTGTTTGCTGCTATGTGGGCAAAATACAACAACAAAGCCAACAAGTTCATCATGTGGATGACGTGCGATGGCCCAGTGGATGCAATTTGGATTGAAGATCTGAATACCGTGCTCGACGACAACAAGATTTTAACTCTTGCTAACGGTGATCGTATGCCCATGACGGACAATGTGAAGCTCATGTTCGAGGTTGAGACACTGGTTAACGCTAGTCCTGCTACGGTGTCACGAGCTGGTATTGTTTTTATCAGTGACACAGATCTCGACTGGGCTCCGGTCGTGGAGGCTTGGATTCGTAAGCGTCCACAGGTGCATCAGCAGATTCTTCGTGATCTGTTTATGAAGTATATGGGCGAGAACAACCCGCTCAACCCCGGTCACTGCTTCGACTACTTGAATCGCAATACCGAAGGTGTTATGACAGTATCTCGCGTTGGTCAGGCCTCTCGATTGTACAATTTGATGACAGGATTGCTTCTTGGCGATCACGGCACAACACTGGCAGAGGACCCCGCAAAGTTGGCAATTCAGCTAGAGAAACTGTACCTATACTGCCTTTGCTGGTCTCTCGGCTCGCTTCTCGAACAAGAAGACCGAGTTAAGTTTGATGAATGGATTCGGCAATACGACGACAATGTGCTGCTCCCCAAATGCGAGCCTGGACAGACAGTGTACGAGTACTTCGTGGATCCGCAAACCTGGGATTGGAAACTGTGGCGACCAGCAAAGTGGGAATACCCCAAGGGCTCTAAGCAGCTTGATTTCTCAAACTTGTTGGTGCCTACCATGGATTCAGTCCGGACACTTTATCTCATTGAGAACCTGCACAAACAGCGGAAGCCTGTGTTGATGGTGGGTGGACCTGGTACTGCCAAAACTTCATCGGCACTAATGTTTTTCAACGATTTGAGTCCGGACATCATGATGATCAAGCGCGTCAACTTCTCAAGTGCTACGACGCCGTTCATGTTCCAGAATGCTGTTGAGAGCGAACTGGATAAGCGTGGTGGAAAGAGCTTTGGTCCTCCTGGAGGAAAGAAGATGACTGTCTTCCTAGATGATCTCAGCATGCCCCTCGTTAACGCTTGGGGTGACCAACCTACACTCGAAATCGTACGAATGATCATTGAACTGAGCGGATTTTGCTTCCTCTCGAAGGACCGACGTGGTGATTTCAAGGTCTGCGAAGATCTACAATACGTGGGTGCCATGGGCCACCCAGGCGGAGGCCGAAATGACATTCCTAACCGTCTGAAGCGTCAATTTTACTTGTTCAACTTGATTTTACCGTCGCTGACGTCGATCGATGATATCTACGGCCAGATGCTTGCTGGGCGATTCGAGCCTGATACCTACAGCAAAGACACACTTTCCGTCGTGAACAAACTTACTCGTGCTACAATTGATTTGTGGAACTTCATGAAGGCCAAGCTTCTCCCCACCCCAGCCAAGTTCCACTACATTTTCAATATGCGCGAACTTAGTCGCGTGTTCCAGGGCATCCTGCTGACACCACCCGAAACATTTACTAGCGGCGGTGGCATCCGCGTGACCCAAGGAAAGCTCGCAAAGATGGATCCTGGTCAGGTAGTTTTGCTCACATGGAAACACGAGTGTGCTCGCGTGTTCTGTGATAAGCTGACAAACCACAAGGACAAGGACATTTTCAATGCGTACATGAGGGAACTCATCAAAAGTCACTACGGAGACAGTCTGGAGGAGTTCTGTCGGCAGCAGTACAGTATGGTCAACTTCCTTCGTGATCCGGAAGAGGATGAAGAAGGTGGCATTGCTGACGCCGCACTGAAAATCTACGAACCTGGTGGTACAGTCGCAGACGTACGCTCTCGCGTGCTAGAGTTCCTGGATAAGTACAATACCGACTTCCCTCAGCGTCAGATGCGCCTTGTGCTTTTCGACGATGCACTAGATCATTTATTGCGAATTTCTCGCTTGCTGGAAATGCCACGAGGTTCAGCTTTGCTTGTTGGCGTCGGTGGATCAGGAAAGCAGTCGCTTACGCGCTTGGCAGCGTACATGGCGGGGTCGACTATCTTCCAAATCGTTCTTACCAAGACGTACAATACCAACTCCTTCATGGAGGATATCCGTACGCTGTACAAATCTGCGGGCCATCTCCGAAAATCGACAACTTTCCTGTTCACCGATGCAGAGATCAAGAATGAGATTTTCTTGGAGCTGATCAACTCGATTCTCATGACTGGTGAAGTTGCAGGTCTGTTTGCCAAGGATGAGATGATGGCTATGACGGCTGACCTGCGCAACTCCTTCGTCAAGGAGCGTCCCGGTCAGGCAGAAAGTCAGACAAACCTCAAGCAGTATTTCACGGACTGTGTGCGTGACAACCTTCACGTTGTGTTGTGTATGTCACCGTTGAATGCAAAGTTTGCTGAGCGCGCTAGAAAGTTCCCGGGTTTGATCAGTGGACCGACGATCGATTGGTTCTTGCCTTGGCCTGAAGACGCGCTGATTGCAGTGTCGAAGGGCTTTATCCAGGACTACCCGATGGAATGTGATGCAACTACCAAGCAAGCTCTCATGACCCACATGGGTATGGTGCACCGCATCGTCACCGACTTGTGTGAAGAATACTTCCAGAAAATGCGAAGACGTGTGTACCAGACCCCGAAGTCGTACTTGAGTTTCATTGAATCGTACAAGAAGATGTACAACGTAAAACTTGATGAAATCAAGGTGAAGGAGCAGCGTGTAAACTTGGGACTGAAAAAGCTCATTCAAGGCGCAGAAGATGTGCGAGCAATGTCCATTGTGCTAGCAGACGAACAGGTGAAACTAGAGAAAGCCACGGAGGAGACCAACACAATGTTGCAATCTCTACAAGTTTCTTCAGCAGAAGCCCACAAGGAAGGTGACCAAGTGGCTCAAATTAAGGCGAAATGTGAGGAGGATGCAGCCCGTATTTCGGCTGAAAAAGAACTGTGTGAGCACGATCTGGCCAAGGCGAAGCCTTTCGTCGAGGAAGCCGAGACAGCCATCGACTCGATCAAACCGGCACACATTGGTGAAATTAAGAAGCTGGCAAAGCCCGCTGATATCATTCGACTTGTGTTCGATGGCGTGCTGATCTTGTTCAAATTGCCGTTGATTCCGGTGAAACAAGTGAAGCTCAACGTGGCAAAGCAAGAGATTGACTTCTTTGAGACCTCGTTCTCGCCTTATGCTCAATCGATGATGAGCGACTCGAACTTCCTGAAGAACGTGCAGAACTTCGGTGCAGTTGGTAAGGATATGATTAACGAGGAGACCATCGAGCTGTTGACACCCTACATGGAACTCGAGGGTTTCCAGCCAAGCGTAGCAAAGAATGCATCGCTTGCAGCTGAAGGGCTTTGTACGTGGGTGCGAGCGATGAAGTTCTATCATGAAGCCTCGAAGGTGGTGAAGCCCAAGCTTGAGGCTCTAACTATCGCCGAGGGTCAGATGGAAGCTGCTAATAAGGCTTTGAACGCGGCAGAACACAGGCTGTCAAAGTGTAAGGAGCGACTGAATGAATTACAGCAAATGTTTGAAGCTCAAATGGCTGAGAAGAAGCGCATCGAGGACGGTGCAAACGCGCTGGCACGAAAGATGCAACAAGCTTCTGATCTTATCAACGGTTTGGCTGGTGAGCGCGTTCGTTGGACAGATGACTCGAACAACTTTGCAGATCTGAAGAGGCGATTGGTAGGCGATTGTGCGGTTGCCTGTGCTTTCGTGTCGTACTGCGGTCCGTTCAACCAGGACTTCCGAACCTACATGGTGCAGAACAAATTTGTTCCAGATTGCGAGTCGAGAAATGTTCCGGTAACTGTGGATATCGATGTGATCACGTTCCTCGTTGATATTGGTACTGTAGGTGACTGGAACATGCAGGGATTGCCCACAGATTCGCTATCGATTCAAAACGGTATCATGGTGACGCGATCTTCGCGCTACCCGTTGCTTGTCGACCCGCAGGGTCAGGCTCTGTCCTGGATCAAAAACAAGGAGTCGGAGCGTGTTCCGAGTTATGGCACGACGTCTTTGAATCATCCCAAACTAAAGGATCAGCTCGAATTTTGCATGGGTGAAGGCAAGGCACTGATCGTGGCAGGTGTTGAAGAGGATATTGATCCTATGCTGGACCCTGTGCTCGAGAAGCAAATCATTGTGAAAGGTAAGAGTATGTCGATCAATGTGTCGGATAAGAACATGGAGTTCAACCCGGCCTTCTCGATGTACTTCATCACGCGCTTACCAAATCCTCACTTTGGCCCAGAGTTGCAGGCCAAGACCACAGTGATTGACTTCACCGTCACCATTAAGGGTCTTGAAGAGCAGCTATTGGGTCGCGTGATTGGCAAGGAGCAGAAGGCACTCGAAGAACAGCTTGCACAGGTGCTGGAGGATGTCAACATGAACACAAAGTCGCTGCTAGCACTGGACGCATCTTTGTTGGAACGCTTGACTTCCAATACTGGTAACTTGCTGGAAGATGAAGAGTTGATCGGTGTGCTAGCCAACACGAAGGAGAAGGCCGCCGAGGTGAAGGACAAGTTGATCGCTGCAGCCGACACGCGAAAGTCAATTAACGAAAAGCGCGAGCAATTCCGGCCAGTGGCAACGCGTGGTTCCGTGCTGTATTTCTCTGTGGTGGAGACGTCGCTCATCAACTGTATGTACCAGACGTCCTTGAACCAGTTCCTTGCGTTGTTTATGAAGTCGATGGATGTTGCTGAGAAAGCTGCGTTGGCCTCCAAGCGTGTGGCGAATATCATTGAAACGATGACGTACATTTCGTACCGCTACATCAATCGCGGTCTCTATGAGCGTGACAAGCTGACGTTTGTGCTACTCCTTACACTGAAGATCCTCGTCACTGACAGCTTGCTGACACGTGAAGAAGTCACACTGCTGATCCGTGGTGGTGCCGCTCTCGATATCAATTCGGTGAGACGTAAACCGTTCTCATGGATCTCAAACGAAGCCTGGCTGAACGTGATCGAGCTCTCTCAAAGTTGCAAGTTCTTCACAAATTTACCACATGAGATGGCGTCAAACGAAGGCATGTGGCGTCGCTGGTATGAGGACAATGAACCAGAAACGGTTGTGATTCCGGACTACGAGGCTAGACTTACCGAGAATGAGGTCATCGGCCCATACTACAAATTGCTACTGGTGCGTTCGCTACGTATGGATCGTACGATCCTCACGACGAAGGAGTTCATCAGGAACACCCAGCAAATGGGCCCGAGGTATGTCGAGCCTGTGACGGACACAATTGAGAGCATTTTCGCCGAGATGAAGGCGGAGACGCCTGTGATCTTCCTCCTGTCAATTGGTGCTGACCCTACGGAGAGTATCGAGATGCTTGCACGCAAGCAAAAGAACCCTTCACCGGCTGTGGTGTCGATGGGAGAAGGTCAGGAGCCGGTGGCACTAAAGGCTATCAATGCTGCTGTTGTCAATGGCACGTGGGTGCTTCTGCAGAACTGCGAACTTGGTCTGGAACTGATGGAGCAGATGGAGGATATCATGCTGAAGCTGACGGAGACCATGGATCCGGGCTTCCGACTTTTCCTCACGGCACTGCCAAACGACCAGTTCCCCCTAGGTTTGCTACAAATGTCTACAAAGGTGACAAACGAGCCGCCACAGGGACTTCGCGCTGGTTTGTTGCGGTCGTACACGGTGATGGTTGATCAGGAGAAACTAGAGCGTGTGGAGACATCTCAGTGGCGACAGTTGCTCTTCAACTTGTGCTTCTTGCACTCCGTGGTCATTGAACGAAAGAAGTTCGGGCCACTTGGCTGGGGTATTCCTTACGAGTACAACAACGGTGATCTGTCAGCGTGTACCATTTTCCTCGAAAAGCACCTGTACAATGGTCCGATTTCATGGCCTACACTGCAGTATATGGTCGCAGAGGTGCAATACGGCGGCAAGATCACGGACAACATGGATCGACGGCTATTTAACTTCTACGCCGAGTGGTGCCTCACGCCCGATGTGTGCTCGGCGACGTTCAGCTATAACCCAGCCGAGCCCATTTTCCGCCTGCCCAACGACTTCAACTACCGCATTCCGGTGGCCGACAACATCGATGACTACCGGCACTTCTGCCATACACTGCCTGAAATCGACTCGCCTGAAATCTTCGGACTGCACCCGAACGCCGATCTCACGTACCGAGTGAAGGAGGTGAACATGCTGCTTACAACTCTCGGTGACACCCAGCCCAAGGGTGGAGGCGGTTCATCGGGAGTTTCTCGCGAAGATGTGGTGTGCGATAAGGCCAAAGAGCTGCTCGACCGACTCCCGGAAGACTACAACGAGGACGACTACAAGGCCAAGATCAACAAGCTGGGCGGCCTTACCATCCCGCTCAACATTTTCCTGTTCCAGGAGATCCAGCGTCTGCAGCGTGTGATCGCCAAGGTGCGGTCGATGCTGCAGTCGTTGCAGATGGCCATCCGCGGTGAGGTGGTCATGACGGAGGAGTTGAGTTGGACGCTGGACGCCATTTTCGACGCCAAGGTGCCTCCTTCGTGGCTGCGCACCTCCGTCGGCGACGAGTTCTCGTGGATCCTGCCGACGCTCGGGCTCTGGTTCTCGTCGCTGATCTCGCGCGACGAGCAGAACCGCACGTGGCTGAACACGCGCCGACCCAACTCGTTCTGGCTCACGGGCTTCTTCAACCCGCAGGGCATGCTCACGGCCATGAAGCAGGAGGTCACGCGCAAGCACTCGAAGACGGACAAGTGGGCGTTGGACGACGTGGTCTACCACACCGAGGTGACGTCCTTCGAGCGCGCGGAGCAGGTGCGCGCGCCGCCCAGCGAGGGCGTCTACATCTACGGGCTGTTCATGGACGGCGCCACGTGGAGCAAGGCCGATGGCACCATCGTCGAGTCCGAGCCCAAGAAGCTCTTCACGTCGCTGCCCGTGCTGCACGTCAACAGCATGTCCAAGGACCTGGAGGCCAAGTCGCGCAAGGAGCTGTACGGCGCCGTGGGGCCCTTCGAGTGCCCGTGCTACAAGTACGCCACGCGCACGGACCGCTACTTCGTCTTCATGGTGACCATGAAGTGTCCTCCGGGGCGTCCACCCCGCCACTGGGGGCTGCGCGGCGTCTGCCTGCTCTGCAACACCGAGTAGCCATGTCCAGACCCAGACCCAGACCCAGACCCAGACCCCTAACAACACTATCCGTTCAACATGTATTCTTGAAAAAAAAATCTACCACATGAACAACGCTTCTCCGTCCATCTTGTCACTGCCCCGCAGACTTCGCCAAGACCCACATTGCAGCGGGGAACAACCCCAGAGACCGACCGAGTGTCGAGGCGCGCCATGTTGGCGGATCACTAGCGAGCCGAAAAATTTCACCAAATGGCTTCATCTTGGCTCAAAAACGTTTTTGTCCAATGGCGCGGCGCTCGCACTTTTTTCGGACCAATCGGGCCGGGCGCACTTAGCCGGGTCGCGCGGATCGGGCGGCGTGTGTCCTCCGTCGATTGGCCAAAATGCGGCGCCGGTACCTCGCCATTGGCTGATTCGGGCACCGCGTTTTGAAGCTCGAGGCGACTCAGCTTTCCCCCTCGGCGCGATCCGGCGATCATACAGTCAGTTTAGCAGCGGCGCTAAGAGAGAGAGAGAGAGAGCCTTGCCTGCGTGCGGCCGCGACGGAGCAAGGGGACAGCGCGCACGCACCGATAGAGACACACAGACACACGAGGATGTCGCTGCTGAAGGAGATCCAAGCGAACGCGGCGGTGGCCTGGAGCCCCGTGAAGCGGCGCGCGGAGCTCTTGGCGCTCGGC
>JAHWLF010000298.1:0-16139 GCA_024679295.1 Phytophthora parvispora
CGCGGAGCCAACAGCGGCCGCACCGTGTGCAGAATCTGCTGCAGGTTGGCGCGGTAGTCCTGCAGCGACACGAACTGCGCCTTGTCAGGCCCGCGCTCTAGCACGGCGTCGTTGGCGCCCAGGAAGACCGTCACGAACGACGCCTTGTACTCGCCCTGCAGCTCCTGCGCGTAGAGCGGCATGGCGTGCTGCAGCACCCACCTGCGGCGGTAGTAAATGACGGTAAAGTATTAGTGGTAAAGTATTTATCGCCAAGTACCGTGGGGCGGGCAGTACAGGGCCGTCCTCACTTGGAGTTGTAGCCCGAGAGGCCGCGGTTGACGCAATCCACGGAGCGCACGAAGTGGTTCTGCAGGATCGTGATGAAGCCGTGCTTGCCCGGGTCGCTGCCGTGCTCCGTGATGGAGTCGCCAATGAAGTAGAACACGGGGCGGCGCTCGGCCGACAGCGAGAGGCCCATGCTCGACTCGATGATCTTCTCGCACTGATCCCCCAGGGGGGCACTTCAAGCAGGGATTAGCCGTTGGGTCCTGTACACCATCTGCACACAATATTGCGTCCACCACACCAAGGGTCCGTCCAATCCGCGCATCGGATTGGTCGACGCGAAACGGCGCACATGTCGCAGACGCCAAGCTCGTCTACGATATGAGTGTACATACGCACGCAGCTCTTTTGGCTCTCGATCCCTCGGCTCCACTCCTCAAGCCGCGCTCTAGTCTGCACCCCGTCCTTCCTGCTGCCTCCGCCATGGCGCTCTGGTCCAGAGAGGGCGTCACGCACAACGTGTGGACCGCCTACGTGTTCACGCTCTTCTTCTGGTCCGCCCGAAGGTACCGCATCGAAAAAAAAAAAAAAATGTGTCAATGCTGCTCCGTGTCCTTCCAGTGCAGCTACGCTAACCCCCTGCTTGCCCGCTACCGCAGCATCCTGTTCCAGCAGGTCGTGGCCGGCTACGTGTTCGTGCTCACGGCGTCCAACAAGCCCGTGGGCATCGTCAAGGGCATCCAGGGCATCTCGCAGCTCGTGTTCTCGCTGCCCGGCGGCTACTTCGCCGACCGCACGCGGCGCGACACGATCCTCAAGCTCTCGGGCGCCATCGGCGTCGTGGGAGCCGTCATCACCTTCCTGTCCGTCGAGATGACGTCCGTCACGGGCCTGTACGTGGCCTTCGGGCTCTGGGGGCTCTTCGCGGCCTTCCAGAGCCCCGCCATGGAGGCGCTGTTCGCCGACTCCATCCCGCCGGGCAAGCGCAGCTTCCCCTTCATGATCAAGTACAACATCAGCAACCTGGCGCAGATGCTCGGGCCCGTGCTCAGCATCTTCCTCTTCCTCTTCTACGGAGACGAGTGGCAGCTGCCAGAGCTCAAGCCCGTGCTCGAGTTCGGCTGCGTGCTGGCGGTCGTGGGCTCGCTCATGCTCTTCCAGTTCGACGACGACCGCGCCAAGGACTACATGCTGGACAAGACCGAGGAGGAGAAGGAGGAGGAGCAGCTGCTCGAGAAGATGGTCACGCCGTCCCCGCTGCGGACGCCCAAGCTCGTGGGCAACGGCAGCGAGATCGACATGGTCTACGACTACTCGGACGAGGACGACATCACGGTGGACGACAAGTCCCCGCCCACGGCCACGGAGAACACGGCGCTGCTGCTGCTCAAGGGCAAGACGGCCAAGGAGATGGATCTCGAGCGCCAGCAGCGCCTGCAGGAGGAGGACGATGAGGAGGAAGGGTACATGGCCCACCTCGACGCCAAGTTCCTGTGCTTTCGCACCAAGCACGTGCCGTACATTTTGTTCGTCTCGGACTTCGTGATCAGCAACGGCGCCGGCATGACCATCAATTTCTTCCCGCTGTTCTTCAAGGAGGAGTACGGCCTCACGCCGATCCACGTCTGCGCGCTGTTCATGAGCCAGCCCCTCGTCGTCATGATCCTGTCGTTTATCGCGCAGCGGTTGTCCAAGTCGTGCGGCCGCATGCCGATTATCGCCTTCACGCGCGCGTTCTCGGTGGCGTGTCTGTTTTCCATGGCCTACGCGCAGCCGATGGCACTGCAGATTGTCTTGTTCTTGATGCGCGGCGGCATGATGCGCTGCTCGCAGCCCCTGCGTCGTTCGATTCTGATGGACTACGTGCCCAAGAACATTCGCGCGCGCTGGAATGCGCTGGAAGGCTTGTCGGTGTTCTCCTGGTCGGGCAGCGCGGTGCTCGGAGGCTTCTTGATTGACGCGTACGGCTACCGCATGTGCTTCATTATTACGTCGCTCGTCTACTGCGTTGGATTGAGCATGGAGATGTTCCTTTTGCCGCTGACCAAGCACGCCGTTGAGAGATAGAGATCTTGTTCACGACAAACCGAGTTTACTAGTATTGCCAACATTTCAACAAACTGTACTTGGACGACACAATACATCTAATGGATACCCCTACGCTACACACACGGGGACCACGGAAGACTCCATTCCTTCCTAGGAGCTGATGTTTGACGTTTCACTACCATACTCCCCGCTGGTGGTGTAGGTGGCCTCCACCCTCGACTGAGCAAGACCCTTCTTCGATGACAGCATTTTCATGCGCGCGCACTCCATTGCATTCATGCTCGTCACGCTGCTAATGCAGGCCGTGCAGAACGTCACCTTCCGCTTCGACAGCTGCAGGTCGGGGTCCACAAAGCTCAGCTTCCGATTGACTTTGCATCTGTGGCATACGTGACCGAAACAAAGCTTGCACGTGTTGTTGCTTTTGGCGAAGTCCCCTAGGCGACGGCCGATCGATGACGAGCAAGTGACGCAGATGCTCTGTTTGTTAGGCGTTCCGTGCTGCTTGGACTCCGCGTACGCCTTGTCAAGCATGTAAGTGAGCTTTCGCATCTGGCCGCAGAACGCGTACTTGACGCACGAGAGGTAGCCGTTCGCTAAGCTTGGGATCACCAGCCTACGGATCATGTTGCCGCCTGGGTCGCTGATGCAGGTGGAATACATATCGATTGAGTTGGGCCCCGCCTGGCGCCAAAAGCCAATGATGGAGAAGTTGGCGCGGACACGATTCGGGAGTTGGTCCGTCTGCGGAAAATCGACCGAGTGGAGAAGGTGGTAGCCGAGCCGATCACCATTTTCAGCCTTGACGAAGCCAGTCCCTTCGAGGAAGACATAGTCTCGGTTCTTGACGAGGTTGGTCGAAGCGAGCGGGATATCGATCTCCATCCACTTCACGAGAACAGACTGAAAGAGGTTTTCAAGTGTGGGTTCGACGATGGGGTCCAAGACAGCGGCTCCGCTAAGATCATCGACGTACGTGGCTTTGACACGCATCGTCTCGAGATCTTCGCTTAGGATGCCATACATCAGATCGTCGAGTTTGCCCTCCATCGAGCCCACGCAGAGGAGCATAGGCAGACCGGATCCGGATGGCTCGCTTCGTTCGGCGGTGTGCGTGGATTCGGGGCGCTCCATGTAGACTCTCAAATTCTCGTGCGTCTTGATATGCTTCCAGCGACCAGAATCCACGCGTTTCCCGGAGGAAGTGAACGCATTGCAGAGATTGAGGTTTGACATGACGAGCGTGTTGGCCAGATCTACCAACTGAGTGCGCTCGGTCTGCGCGAGCTTGACTTCCGGGAACGGGTTGATGATGAAGCGCCCCTTGCCCATAATGATGAACTCGCAGGAATACCACGGAGGTCGCTTTGGTGTTGGAAAGTGAGTTAAAGTGAAAATGAGGAGATGGACGCTGCGTCCTCGATCTCGATCATGGACCCGAGAGCTCCTCTTTCGCGCTGCTGCGATTTCAAGCACCTGGAGTCGTCATAAATAAACACCGCATACTAAGCATGTGAATTGACAGACTCCAGCTGAGACGCTCAGATCCACAAGTTTCGGATAAGACTCGGCCCCCAGGTCTCTATGAATTATGGCTATGGCGCAGCAACAGTTGGCAATTGCGACCTCTGGTGCTGGGGGCTCGTACCGGTATACTCAATGCTGCAAAAGAACCATCAACTTCAGTTTCCTTACGTGACGCAAAATGGCAAGCACTCTGTCTACCTCTGCTAGTAGTCTGAAAGCAAGAAGTGGCGTGTGCATTACCACTACAACTCTATCTGATCGCAATCAGCATCGGGTGAAAACTGATCCCCCGTTCTGAGAAGGACGGCAAACAGCAGGACCTTCAAAACTAAAAACGAAACCCAGGTAACTCACAACGAGGACTTCTTTATCACAGATGCTCGCACCTCGCTTTTTTCGCTCAGAAAATGGTGAAAGCGTATACAATACGTGACGATGCTAGACTTGTGTGCGTTGTGTGCGAGGATGTTGGCATAACCTTTGAATGAATCTTTGAATATAGTTTAGGTTGTCGCTGCAATAGCATGTCTACTAGGTGGACGAGGCCCAATTCCTGATATGCAAGCAAGGCAGAACAGTGATGCGATGTCAAGTGTAGAGTTCACAAAGCCCATACAATACCATTCTACAGAGTATTCTGCGGCAATGCAAAAAATAAGGGTTTCAGTCCCCTACTGAGTACGACATCTCGCTACTCAAGTCCCCGCTTGCAGTTGAGCTTGTACCGTTACTCGAGTTGACGCCCCTCTTCGCGGATAACATCTTTGCCCGCGCAACGTCGATGGCACTCATGCTCGTCACTAAACTAATGCAAGCAGTGCAGAATGTCACCTTGCGCCTTGAAAGCATCAAGTCGGGGTCCACAAAACTCATCTTATGCACCACTTTGCACGAATGACACACGTGACCGAAGCACAGCTTGCACGAGCTGTTGCTTTTGCCAAAGTCACCGAGCCGACGGCCTGTAATGGAAGTGCCACACGTCACACAGACGTTCTTGGTGTTGGGAGTGCCAAGAAGTTTGGACTGTGAGTAGGCTTTGTCCAGCATGAACGAAAGCTTGCGCATCTGGCCACAGTTTGCGTATTTGACACTGGACAAAAAGGCGGATGCCATCCCCGGCACCACCAGCATTCGGATCATGTCGCCACAGGGGTCAAAAACGCCGGTGGCATAAATCTCCATCGTGTTCGGCCCAGCTTGACGCCACAAGCCGATGATAGACACGTTACCGCGAATTCGGTTCGGGAGCTCGTGTGTCTGTGGGAAGCTCACAGAGTGCAGAAGATGGTAGCCGAGTCGTTCACCGCTTTCGTCTTTGACAAACCCAGTGCCCTCCGCGTAGACGTAGTCACGGTTTTTCACGAGGCTGGTGGACGCAAATGGGATATCGAGCTCCATCCACTTGATGATGAGGGACTGGAACGGGTCTTCTAAAGTCGGCAGCACGATAGGGTCAAGCACCGCAGCACCACTGACATCGTCGACGTACGAGGCCTTAAGCCGCATCGTCTCGAGATCTTCACTCATGACGCCGTACATCAAGTCTTCCAGCTTGCCCTCCATGGTTCCGACACACAAAATCATGGGGAGGCCGGAGCCTGTCAGATCATTTATGCCGGAGGAAAGGACACTCTCAGGTCGCTCAGCGTAGACTGTGAGTTTCTCTCTTGTCTTGATCTTCTTCCAGCGGCGAGAATTGACTTTCCGTGTGCTTAACGATACGAAGTTGTTGTACTTCTGGAGGTTGGACATGATGAGTTGGTTCGCTAGGTCCTGAAGCTGCAGTCGATCATCGGGCTGGATCTGCATCTCCGGAAACGGATTAACGATAAATCGTTCCTTGCCCATGACGCCTCGTGTGCTGTTGCGTCGACGATTCTTTGATGAAAGAAGAGAATTCGCGTGCGAAAAGCGAAGTGAAGAACCAGAGTGACGACCGGGGTGTCAGCCTCTGCCACTTTGAGAGCATGAACAAGTCTTCAAGACAACACCCAGTTTGTTTCGAACTTCGCGTCCCAGCCGCTAGGACCAGCGAGATAAGATCAAAGACGTATTAGCACGAAATATTTAGGTATTGTCAGCCTGATTCACGGGGCGAAAAACACTTTCACCGGGGTTAACTTGCGAGGCTCTCGAAATGAAAACAGCGTTAGTTATTCGGCACTGCAATCGGTACCTTGGAAGTATCCACTCTTGAGTCAAGGCCGACGCAGCACAGCATGCTACAGAGTCAATCTCCATTACATGTGCCTCGGTGCTGTGGTCACTGCCGAGGTGTTGCCAGCGGTGCCAATGTATCGAGTTTACGCTGCAATTGCGGCTCGGACATCCTAGCAGATTGGTGTATCGTCATCAGTTCACCCCATCGTTTATCCTCTCCTCCTCGCGCTGCGAAATGGATCCCGTTGTCAAGTCCACGAGCGAAGCCATGCGTATTGACGAGGCGTTCGCCCAGCCAGGATGGTTATCCCGTCGCGGCTATTGCTTTCACTGGCACAGTGCCAGTGGCACTGTTGGCTGAGCCAGATCGTGGTCGTCTATCACCGAACCCGCTATCGTGAATATTTGCGGGGTGCGTTCGTGCATTGGACGCGCATGGCTCCGCCTCACTTCTCAACTTACGACGCAGCCTGGCTAGTGGTGAGGAATGTCGAGGGATCCGAGGAACGGCACGCCAACGGCGGAGGCCTTGAGGCTCCGAGATTCAGAGACCCCGGCAGGAGAAATCCAGCTACGCGTGCTCGAGGCTTCAAATTCGGATACTTCAACAGCGTCGTCCGATTCGGAGGATCAGACATACGTAGATCGGCCCGACACCAGCGCCAAGTCTTTAGTGGAAAAGCTTCCGGAGCCGAAGCCTGCAACCGCACCCCCGACGAAGGTCCTGTTTCTCGATGGTGTCCGTGGACTTGCAGCGATCCTTGTGGTCACGCAGCACTCGAAGGAGTACATGCAGAGTCTTAATCTCGGTGCCGTGGCAGTGGATGCGTTCTTCGTGTTATCGTCCTTCCTGCTGACGTGGCTTTTCATGAAGAAAAGCATGAAGCTACTGGCTCAAGGTGCAGGCGTTCGCTCGTGGGCGTTCGCTTTGGTGGACTACTTCTCGAAGCGCTTTTTCCGCGTGTACCCGCTGTTTGCCCTGACGGCGATAGTCGTGTCCTGTATGTCGTTCGAGAATCAGCACCGCTATTACCTAGTGAAGACCCCCAGCGAATTTGGGCTGGACCAAGTTCTCACGTTCGAGTTCAACCATCGCCAGTTCGTGCTGTGGACGCTACCGCTGGAGATCTCGTACTATTTCGTGATTCCTGTGTTCGTGCTGGCCATTCTGGGCATGCGTCGCTACTGGTGGGTGGCAGTGGCTCCATTGTCCATTTGGGTCGTCTACGAAGGCGTCACTGAGTATCGAACAAGCCACACACCTCTTGCGCCTCACATCTCTACGTTTTTGTCTGGCTCGCTGGCTGCAGTAGTTTTCGTGAAACTAGACTTGTGGATCAAGAAGACCGGGTTCGAGTTTCGTTGGTGGCACACGCTGCTTCTGCGTGCAGTTGAAGGTGTGGTCATTGCTGTACTGCTGAGCGTCTGCTTCAAAGGACTGTTCTTCGACTGGGTGCACGTTAACCCAGTGCCGGCAGCGAAAGGCTTCCCGTTTGTGAGCGCTCAGCTGACGACGATTTTCGTGATCGAGATGCTGCATCCTTCCTGCGTGTCGACCATGTTTGAGTGGAGCGTGCTTCGCTACTGGGGCAAAATCAGCTTCTCGGTCTACCTGCTGCACTCGTTCGTGATCTGGAACCCGACGATCAGCGCGCAGTCCAAGTACTTCAACCGCTTGTTCGCGCGGGTGTTCCTGATTTTGCTGTTAGCGACGGCATCCTACCATTTGGTGGAGCGCCCGTCGCAGCTGTTGGCGCAGCGCATATCTCGCTTTCTCGCTGCTCGAGAAGCCAAGGGGCCCAGCGGCCTGGGCAGGTTCACTTGTATGGAGCGGATCACCATGCGAAAACGGAGAGCTGGCGTGGAAATGAAGAACTAAATGAACTGGTTAGTAAATTATCGCTTGTAGTACATGCAGCTAAGCCGAGTTTAGTCGCCGCAGCCCTCAGTCAATGATATCAATAACTCTTGACTCCTGCTTTGCCTTCGAGAGCCTCACGCACGGCTGAGCCAAGCACCACTCGCCCATGACACCACATTCCACAACACTGCAATTGGGAACAAGCATCTTGACGCTAGCTCGCTCGTGCTTTACGCAGCGTGTTTGCCGCCACAGCTCCGCCTGACCACATGGTTTAATCCACTCGTTGATCGGGAATCGTCCGATCTCATGATCCCATGATTTCGTGGCACCGGCTTGCCAGCAACGGGAGGGGAGGGGACGAGTAGTCTCACTTCGCAATCGTCCGATACTTTACGACGGACACGGCGAGATGCTGCAGGACGCGCGCAATGCCACGCCCAGCGGTCGAGACGAGAAGGCTGCGAGTGCAGACACCCCCACACAGGCTGCGAAGCTCACTGTGATCGACCTCTCGGACGAAGAGACCTCGGCGTCCTCGTCGGACTCGGAGGACCAGACTTTCGTAGGCCAGGCCAACACCAGCACCAAGTCATCGGCTGAGAAGGTCTCAGCAGCAAACCCGCCGCCGCCGCAGGCCCCGCCCACCAAAATCCTGTTCCTTGATGGAATCCGCGGTCTCGCGGCTATGCTGGTGGTGGTGCAGCACTCGCGCGAGTTCGTGCCAGAGCTTCACCTCGGCTCGGTCGCAGTGGACGCGTTCTTCATCCTGTCGTCGTTCTTGCTGACATGGCTCTTCATGAAGAAGAGCATGAAGCTGCTAGCTCAAGGCGCCGGGGCCCGCGCGTGGGCGTTCGCACTGACTGACTACTTCCAGAAGCGGTTCTTCCGCGTGTACCCGCTGTTCGCCATCACGGCCTTCGTGCTGTCGCGGCTGTCTTTCGAGAACCAGCACCGCTACTTCATCGTCCACAAACCCGGCGAGGTTGACCTGTACAAGATGCTCACGTTCGAGTTCGAGCAGCGCTTCCACGTGTTCTGGACGCTGCCCCTGGAGATCTCGTACTACTTCGTCATCCCGCTGTTCGTGCTGACTGTGCTCAAGATGCGGCGATTCTGGTGGGTGGCTGCGGTCCCATTGTTCATATGGACGGTGCACCAAGGCTGGACCATTATTCGCAACAGCCACGAGTCTCTGAACCACCACCTCCACACTTTCGTGCTCGGATCGCTGGGCGCTGTGGTGTTTGTGAAGCTGGACTTGCTGATCAAGAAGACAGGATTCCAGTTCCGCTTGTGGCACCTTGTACTCTTACGAGCGGCAGAAGGTTTGATCATCGCTCTGATGCTGAGCGTGATCTTCCGAGGGTTACTGTTCGACTGGGTCATGGCCAACCCAGCGCCTCCTCCAAGCGGGTTCCCTTTCGTCGGTGTTTATATGACGGCGATTATCGTGATCGAGGTCATGCAGCCGTCCTGCGTCTCCACGATGTTCGAGTGGAGCGTGTTCCGCTACTGGGGCAAGATCAGTTTCTCCATCTACCTGCTGCACACTTTCGTCGTCAAGTACCCTGCCATCAGCCACCAGCCCAACTACTTCAACCGCTTGTTTGCTCGGTTGTTCCTCACCATTGCTCTCGCTACTGTGAGCTACTGGCTGGTTGAGTATCCGTCGCTGTTGACGGCGCAACGTATTTCGCGCTTCCTTGCAGCTCGAGAGAAGAACGGTTCGGGCGGACTGGTCAGGTTCACGAGCATGGAGAAGATCAATATGAAAAAGCAAAGCGCTGCAGCCGAGATCAAGTAAATGAACTGTGTAGCGGCCGCCTCTCAATGTAATATACGTGCTGTAATGAAGCCAAGACTGTATTTTGGTTACGGAGACCAGCGACATAACTTCTTTTTCAAACACAAGACATTGATCTGGTCCCCTCTTGTAGTCTTTTCTCGCTGTGCTAATGCTTTAGAGATACGTTGAGCTACCAAATGCGATGGATACTCCACCAAATGATAGGATATCGTCGCTAGCAGCAGCAGGAGGACGAGTCGGGAAAATAACCGGTTGAAGTACTTCGACTGAGCTCTGATCGTAGGGTTCCACACAACGAAGCTGTGCAACAGGTACACAGAGAAGCTAATCTTGCCCCAGTACCGCAGCACGTTCCACTCGAAAATCGCTGACACGCACGACGGACGAACCATCTCGATCACAAACAGCACTGCGATGTACCCGCTGACGTAAGGAAAGCCTGTCGTATCTGGAACAGGATTCGAGTGCACCCAGTCAAAGAACAGGCCTTCAAAGCACACACTTAGTAGCAAGGCGATAGTTAATCCCTCGATGATTCTCAGAATCACAGTGTGCCAAGTGCGAAATTTGAAGTCCGTCTTCTTGATCAACAAGTCCAGCTTGACGAAGATCACTGCAGCCAACGACCCCGATATGAACGTAGGAATGTGCGGAAGAAACGGAGAATGGCTTGTCCGGTATTCGTAGCAGCCCTCGCGCACGACCCAAACGGACAGGGCAGCAACACTTATCCACCAGAAGCGACGCATTTTCAGCACAACCACAACAAAGACTGGGATAATAAAATAGTAGGAAATCTCCATTGGCAGCGTCCACAGCACGAAAAACCGGTGGTCGAACTCGAATGTCAACACCTTCAACAAGTTGAAATCGCCGCGCTTACGCACGAGAAAATAGCGGTGCTGATCATGAAAGGGCAAGAACGATACTACAATCGCCGTCACTGCAAAGAGGGGATACACACGAAAGAATCGCCTTGAGAAGTAGTCTGCCAGCGCGTATCCCCACGTGCGCACGCTCGCACCTTGTTCCATCAGCTTTATACTCTTTTTCAAGAAGAGCCACGTGAGGAGGAAAGACGACAGCACGAAAAACGTGTCGACGGCTACAGCTCCGAGGTTGAGTGACTGCAAGTACTCGTGCGAGTGCTGCGTGACCACGAGGATTGCCGCCAATCCACGGACACCGTCGAGGAAGAGCACCTTGGTCGAAAGAATCTTTGGCGGCGCAACGGTCTCACTCGTCATCACAGCGGCGGTCGAAGCCTTCACTTCATCGACTATGATCCGTGACTCACCCTCCTCCTCCTGTATCCTCAGCTCGATGCCGGCTGGGCCACCTTCGTCTACTGCGTTCTTCATTCTCTCGTAGCGTGCACAATACCAAGTCCCACGCGTTTTCAGGCCCCCCGCTCGATCCAAAGGTTTTTGGATATGAAACCGCGGCGGAATTAACCCAGCGCTCCAAACTCTCATATCCTAGCTTGTCTGGGATACCGCCGGTGATGCGCTTGAGCCCGAAGGTCTAGCGATGCATTTTGCTGTTCGGCTCAAATGCATGCATACAACGGTCGCTAACCTTACACGCTCTGCAACCACGGATACCGGTACCAAACTCCTTGGGACTTCCTGGACATCACGCAGCGAGCCGTGGACTTCGTGCAGCTGAGGCTCTTACCACCTAGCGCTTGCTTTTTAAAGTGCTGCGGCGCCAAGGTGGTCTCTACATGGTACGAGTCGCAGCTGTACAATGCTATGGCCACTACGCCGCGGAAGTGAAGCTCCATGATTCATTCATGGACCATGAAGTTCACCAGGTGAACCTACGCGTCTGTACAAGTATTAACTGAGCGACCTCCTTCAAATCGGTCTTGCACAGACTGCTTCGCGGGCTGCTGTTTCTTACCAAGACCACCACAATTTCCGCTTGGCTCGACTGCACGAGAGTGCGGCACGCACTGCTCGACAATGCAGTTCTCGGATCCAGCTGGCGCGCTGCCAAGTCTGGCAATCACCACGCGATGGCCGAAGTAACTCGCCGTGCAGTGGCGTTCTCGCACGACAGGCACCGCAGACACAGCGCGGCTAATGGTGATTGAAAAAAGAAAGCGACCACAGATGGCCAACTGCCCGAGGTCTTCAATGTATTGCAGGGATACAGGTGCCACCGGGGCCATGGCGTCGCCTATAACATGTTTACAAGCGCAGACTGGTGCCTGCACGCATGCAGCAGATGCAGCAGCAGCGATGAGCGCGGCTGCCTCGCAAGAATGCTCCGCTTCCTGGCGCGCCCTCCGGCTCGAACTCGTCGCCGCGTGAGCTTACGGGGTCGAGCCGCAGCAGCGAAAGTTTTCGCAGATTTCGAGGCACATCGCGATGGCACACACGTCCGGCGCGGTTCGTCCAGTCGCAGCGGCTTCACTCCTTTGTCACGACGGCCCACCTTGAAGACGAAGATCGGACGGGAGCCGCGTTCGAGTGGAGACCGTCGATTCCTCCTCCCCGAAAGGAGACCTTGGAGACGGCATTGAGCACGAAAAATATTCCCCCGTGGTCATGATTCCGGCCACGCTCGCCGTGTGGTTCTATTGCGGGCACCCCAAGCAGCCGAGCGGGGCTGCTGGGGCTGGTGTATCCGACAGCAACAAGAACTTGCGAGGATGTAGCATTTCAAACAATTGTGGCGTGGCCGATGGTAACCGGTCTCCTGCTGTCTTTCGTTTCGTATGATGTGTATCAGTGCTATCTTGTCCGGTGGCTGTCGGCGCTCAATACTCGTTGCTCATAGCGCACCGCTCAACGTGAGCCAGCGCAGCTGACTGATGGTCGAACACCACGGGCAGAGCTCTACATACCAAGAGACTTAGAATGGATAGTGCGCTGCATATGCGGGACGGCAAATTTGCCTGAAAGCAAGAGCCTTTGCGCCAGCCCAGGCAGGACAAACCTGCAGTGCTCGCCCTGCCTTGTCGATGCAAATCCGCGCTCCCACCTCAGCAGAGCGGAATGAAGTTGGCGACCGGTTTCTCGCACGCGCGACGGGATCCCGTCGGCGTCAACGCCGTGGCCGACCGGCGTCAGCAAGCGCCGGCGCCGCGGGTCCTTGAGCTCACTTTGCCACGAACCTCGGCGACTGCGTGTGGAGAGAGCGCCACCGGTGTCTCTGCGGAGGCCAGCAAGCGGATTCATCTGCCGCTCGCCAGCTTTTTACACCCCGCGCGCCGTCAGCTGGGCACAGGACGTCACGGTTAGCTTACCAGCTGTGCCCGGAGTCAGGTAGGTCGTCCTCAAGTCGCCTCGCCTCTCCCTCTCCGCCCCCCACGCTGGCGCTGGCGCTAGCGTGCTCTCCACTTCCCGTTTGACTCGCCTCGCCCCGCAGACGACGCGAGATTAACTTGACGAACGCCCGACGTTACTGGAGACTTTCGTCCCCAATAGCGGAGACCTACCAACCTACCCTCCTTCCTGCCTTTAGACGTGCTACAGATCAAGTAATTTTGAGACGACCAGCGTCATGCAACTTCGGTTCCCTCTGCCCGAGGGCTACTTCGCCAAGTTCGAGCTGCTGCCGGCCGAGGCGCAGAGCTACCGGGCGCATGCAGCCGACATCGTTCGCGAAACGAACCGGGACTTCGACCACTACGTCAAGGACGGGCGCAACCGCATCGACGCACACACGTGGAAGCTCGCCAAGTCCAAGGAGCGACTCTACTGCTACCGTCGGAGAAGCACACAAGGCTCCGCACATCAACTAGGTCTGTACGCCAACGCGGGCGTCGAAGGAACCGCCTCGACCTCCAACAATGACTCGTTCGCCCACTCCTCGAGGTCGCGGGCGTCGCTCGGCTCGCTCAGTTACTCCGGGCGCGAAGATTCAGGCAAGATGTCGGTGTCTACGCGGTCGTCCGACGACGGCGAACCGAGTCGCAAAAGCATCAAACCGGCGGTGATCGGCTACGGAGTCGTGGATGGCTCGGTGGACGACCTGGTCTACGGACTGTACCAGTCCTCGACGGACGAGATGAAGACCCTGGCCGCGTTCCTGGGAGATGACTCGCTTATTGACTGCGCGGTGCTGCACACTGTTCGACAGACTCGCTCGTCGTATCTGGGACTTAAGTGGAAGTTGTCGCGAACCGTGGGCGGCAACCGCGACTGCTGCTACATGGAGTACGTTGGCGTCTCGGAGGACGCCGAAGGTCATCGCTTCGGCTATCAAGTCCTGGAATCGGTACCTGTCCGCAACTGCCCTCAGTTTGATGACAACTCGATCGTGCGCACCAACATGTCGTTTTGCTACATCTTCCGCCCGGGCAAGCTTGCTGACCAAGTGGAGGTTTTCATGATGGGAGCGTATGATTCCTCGGCCGATGTGCTCACGGCGGGCGGAGTAGGCGATTACCGTAGCTCGATGGAAATGTTGTTTAACCTTCCGACGGCGCTGATCGGAGCCGAGGCGAAGAAGATTTCGGCCATGGTTTCCAAACAATCCGGTGCCTTGCGCGGAGCGAGCAGCAAGAACCAGAGTGGTAACCACTGCTCTATTTGCCGGGCTAAGTCGGGCCTGCTGTCGTCCCATTCGAATTGCCAGACGTGTGGCGCTGTCATTTGCAGCAAGTGCCGCATCCGGAAGGTGACATTCTCACGCCGTGGCAAAATCAAGGTTTCTTGCTGCAAAATGTGCATGGTCATGGTTAAGGATCAGTCTCCGTTCGCTGGTGAGCAACTCGAGCAGCAGCCAGCAAAACCGAAGAAGTTGCATCGCGACGAAAGCCGCAGCAGAAACGACAGCAGTACCAGCAACAGCGCCAGAGGAATGGATATGATTAATGCGTCAGTGTCCACGATGTCACTTACGGACTCGGAGTTCTCGTCATCTTACCAGTCGTGGCAGTCGAGCTCAATTTCTTCGCTGCACTCGGACATTGACGAGAGCTTTCATACCTCGAGCGGACCCAGTTCTGGCATGATTCCACTCGAGCGAAAGATGCCTGCAGTGATGGAGAGCAGCCAAGCCTTAACGACCTACCAGAGCGAGCAGCACCGCCAGTACGAGCAGCAGCAATTCCAGCAACAGCAGTTCTTGATGCGCCAGCGCATGAAGGTGGCCTCCAACCCCAACATTCCCCCGATGCCGAACCAGCGGGCACCCACTACGCGTGAAGGTTTGTATAACCAAATGTTGGAGCTGCAGATGAAGGCGGAGCAGGCCTACAACATGACCAACCAAAATGCCAACATGATGATGAACCCAAGGCGATAAGTAGTTAGGTATCGATAGCTCGTCGAACAGAGGAAGTAGATATTAACCATAATGAAACTTTTCGTTATCCAAGTAAAAACTGGCGGGTAAAGATTCGAACATCGTGGAGAACATCTACCGTTTAACATTAGGATATTGGAGCACTGGGACTCCGTAGAGCTGTAAGCGTACCTTTACACGCCTTTGACGGCCTAAGTGTCGGTAATTGAGGTATTCGTGATAACTCTCACGAGACACACTCAATCGCACGCCCGCCTTGGCTGAAAAACTTATCGCAATCGAAAGAAAGCAATCTACGACTGCATGGTAGGGTCATAGCAAGTCGTTAGCTAAAAGTAAGTGAAGTGACACGATTGAACCTGAATTCGAAACAGGCACCAGCGCAATGATCCGCTCAGCAGTTGCAGTTGCTTTGGAAATTCAGTGCAGACCTTGCCCGACGGCTCCAAGTTTCCCAACTACGGTAGAACTCTGAGCGCTGCAGGCACAAATGATGAAGTTTGGCCAGGTCACTTGCAAGGTTCTGGAAGTTCTGGTCCGTTGCTCAGCAAAAAGAATTCGTCCGAGCCATCGGGGTGATATTCGAGTGACTGCGCTCCGAGCAAAATGAATCCGTTTTGCCGAGGCGCTCGCGAGCGCGCGCAGGCAAACGCGTGGCGGGAACGCTGTCCATTGATGGTACGGCACTTGATTCGCGCTGGCGGCGAGGGCTGCAACTGCAACCACCACATCCTGGCGCGTCTATCGTTGCAGTTGCAGCTTCAAACACGTTTAACGCCCAAACGCGACGAGGCAAGGCAACACGACAAGCCCCGGGCAACGCGCATAAAAGACGGGAACGGCATGGCATTCCCAGTCTAGCTTGAATCTTCAAGCAGCTCGATCCTGCAAGGCTGCACGACGTACGGAGCTGCGGGCCAACCAGACGCCGCTCGAGCGCACGACTGGCCCAGCCGGGTGCTGCGATGTTCAAGCAGGGGCAGCCAAGTTCAAGCGCCAGCCCCCCGTCTATTGTTTTTCACAATCGCCAGCCGATCAAGTGCAACCAGGAGCCGCACGCGACGAGGCAGGAATCGCTCTGGTCGTCTTGAACGTGCCTTGCAGTTCGGGCCGCGCCCGGACCGTGACGAGCCATTTCGATGAACCAGCTGCGCGTTGCGGCGGTCGACTTGGGGCAAGGCGGGCAAGCGATTGGCTGCA
>JAHWLF010000299.1:0-15965 GCA_024679295.1 Phytophthora parvispora
ATGGATCCCGGCCGATGCCACGGAGTTGTAAAAGTCCCTCTGCGTCGTGACTCATGCGTCCAGCGGTCACCGTGGGGCGCGCGGTACGACACAAGCATTAGATGCTGTGTCCTCGGGCTATAAATGCTGATGTGTTGGTTACAGGCTGTTTGCACTGCATAACAACGACAAGCGACCGTATCCCCCGGGCATTAGAGCGAATTATTCAAACTTGGGTGGGCTCACAGTTTTTCATGTATTGGTCGTAATTCATGCAGATTCAGTCAATGAAACAAGCTCACACCGAATTTCCTACCATTGAAAAACTTAACAAAAAACGGTCTAGAAAAAAGTTATAGTTCCATAACGATTCCAATCTGCCGAGACAATACTAACGTCATGCGTTTTGCTGATGTTGTCATGTTGTCGCAGGGTTCGGGTTGTCGTTTTACACAGATGTATACTAAAATCACGATACTTCGAAGTACTCTGTGATACATAAATGAGATTATCGGAACGGAAGCCGTCAAAACTGGCAAAACAAGCCAAAAGTGCCTGTGGAAAATGCAGCGCTACGTTTTTTGTGCTTGCGCTAGATAAGTGCAACTATCCCCACACGTAGTCAAGACTTTCGTAACTAGTATGGCGCCTATTGCTGAACGGAGGTGCCAGAACGGCGTAGGAAGCTAGAGGGCTTGAAAGCACAAGTAGAAGTGATTAAGAATGAACCTTGGCGCTTATCTTCCGTAGCGCGTTCCTACTACATCTCCTAGGCCTCTCCTCCGCTAGTTCTAGTCTCTCAAATGCAATGTAAATGAAGATGGCGATGCAGCTGCCACAAACAAAGCGCAGATCGCCTCCCAGCTTCCCGTGTGTTGCAACGCGCACCTCGCCGGCAAGTTTGCAGTTCGCATACAACGTGCCGCTCGAGTGCAACTTGGAGTTCGACCTGCAGTCCGAGTCACCATTTCTAACATTAGAGTCTTCGTGGAATACGTATAAGGAAAGTTAGTGTGTTGGATATCCAGAGTACCACTTTTGTTTGTTTACTCGAGCCAAGTGGCGAAAACGACAGTATAAACGATTATACCTTCGTGGGTTCTGACCTAATTGAACAACGATTCTGTTGATGAGAGTAAATGCTATCGAGTGGCGATTGTTTCGTTTCAATTGAACTGATATTGGTAATTTTATGATAGGTGCATGCATCCGATGAGCTCGGCGGGAGCTCAGCTAGAGCAAAAACACGCGAGCAGTAAGACCGAGCGAGCTCAGCTCGCGAGGGGTTTTAGCTCGCTGTCTGAACAGATTTACGAGAAAAATCACAACAACAGTACAATCCAGCTCCTATTTAAGCATGCTTACTGGTCAAAACAACCCATCACCTATTGGCTAATAGGCGTCAATTCTGGAGCGAATTCCTACATCTTTCAAACCGCAGAGAGCCGCGTGCTCATGGAGAACTCCGAGGCCGTCGAGAGCCCCGGACCCCTCAAGAGCCCCAATAGCCGCGAGACCGTCGCCAGCGCCAGTAGCCGCGTGAGCTGGGAATACCCCAAGGCCGCTGAGAGACCTTGCAGCGTGCTACGTGCACGTGGAGAACGCCGAGTTTGATGAGAGCTGAGGGCGCTGTGGGCGCCTGGGTCACTGGTTCGCTGCAGTTGTATTCGGGAAACGTAGTGACCAGAGAAGAAGGAAAGAACACTTTGACGCCGCGCTGTCCGTGTGCTAGTTCAGCGGATCGCAGCGCAAGGCGAGTAAGGCGCCAGCAGAACCTCCAGATTTGTTGACATGGCGAAAGTGAACCTACGAGAGGCAATCCAGAGCTTCCGAGCTCCGGTCGGGTTTTCGCTACGGCCGCCGACAGAGTCCAAGACACCATTTATTTACGAGTGGGGCGTTCGGGTTGCGTTAACAGAGGGTGTGAAGACAATTTTCAATTGAGTGTGCTTGACAGATGCTACCTGTCGAAGTTCTGGCAGAAACATGTTCTTGTTGTCCGCAGATCAAACTTCAAGGGCTACTCAATTCCTGTGTGCTGCTCATGCGTTCGTGTTCGACACGACGACAGCAGAAATGGCTGGTAAGCGGAGACGTGAGGAGGTGATCGCGATGCTGAAGTCTTCTTCTCTGTACAAGATTAACCCAGCTGGTTTGAATCTGCTGCTCGAGACCCTCAGGATTGTCAACAACAATTTGCCATTGTGTTCTGGAGAATATGAAGAGTCGCTTATGAAGGAAGCGCTTGTTGTGAAGGGCGAGATGCAAACAATTTTCAATGCTAAGCATGTAACTCACTATATCGTTGA
Source organism: Phytophthora parvispora (assembly GCA_024679295.1). NCBI lineage: Eukaryota > Oomycota > Peronosporomycetes > Peronosporales > Peronosporaceae > Phytophthora > Phytophthora parvispora. The sequence goes on from JAHWLF010000299.1 coordinate 2,289, forward strand.
GTTATACTGTTCTACCCAAGTTGACGTTGTCGACGTTTTAGCAATCAATATTGCTCCCTACCCAACATTTGTGATGATGGTTGACTTTGGGCTTGCAAGACGCCATATCAGAGGTTGCCCGGGTTGCGTGTGTACTTCATTAACGAGGCATCGCAGCTACAGTCTATTATGTTAGGAACGCGTAAGTTTGACCCTGCGTATGCGGTCTCGGCTGTCTTGGGGCTCTCACCGGTCTTGAGGTTCTCCCTGCTTACGCGGCTGCTGGCGCTGGCGACGGTCTCAGCGGTCTCGAAGGTGGCCGCGGCCTTTGCGGTCTCGGGGCTTTCGAAGGTCTCGGGGATCTCGCAGCTCTTGACGGTGTCGGGTCTCTTGTCGGTCTCAGGGCTCTTGGGACGCTCGGAGCTTAGGGTCTCTTGCTGGGGTAGGGGTTTCCATGGACTCGGCGTTCTCGAGGGGGTGCTGTCAGTTTGGGAAGGCAGGACTTGGTTGCGCGATACTTTAATAACCAATCAAATGCTGCGATCACATGACTTACGGTTCGCTCCCTGTGCTGTGCTCACAGCTCTCGTACTTAACGAAGCGAACAGAATCCTCGTTTTCACAACTAACAAAACGACAGCGGACCAGCCACTTAGGTTTTCTACTCGGGTACCCTTCAGCTCGTCTGATGCGTGAATAGGTGGTAGGGTGGTGATGCCGATCCCCATCTACCGGGACAATAATCGCTATTACTATAACTATAGGATTAGTCTTGCAGCACCTTAGTTTACGAATCGTAATGTACGTTGATCACGCTGGCTTGATTCTCCACAAAATGCACAACAAATTGGCAAGCTCAACATCGTGGTAGATATCTGCGTCACCAGCTTTCATTCGGAGTTCAGTGTATCCAAGTAGTTCGACAGGCACCAAACGCCTGCTGCCAGGGTGTGATATGATAGGCACGGCTTTTATCCATGTGAAACTCTGAAGCTATCTTGCACATATCCTGGCATGGCTCCTCGCCCTGACGATACGTCCTACCCAAAAAAGTACAACAGTTTTCAACTGTGGCCGGAGCATCCACTAAATATACTTTGTTGCATTTTCATTTACGGTCTTGGGAGTGTAAGTGGCGTTCCCCGGACGTTTGCGTGCTTAGCGACCAACCAGGAGTACTGTATAAGGCCGGGTCTCCCGGGAAAATCTCCGCGGTTAACCATCCTTCTGATCCAAACAACCGATTCGTACGTAGGCGGTGCACATGGTGAGGTTTCTGACCAAGTCCCAGGGCTTCGTTACTCGTAACCCCGAATAAGTTCCTCACCTGGATGGGCTGTTCATCTACTACGAAATGGGTTGTCTACTTCCCGGACTCGCTGCTAAATCACAATCAATCGTGCCGTTCGTTGTTCTAAAAACATGTTCGTCGCCGTCTGAATCTATGCCCTCTTTCTCCACCATTCTTCCATTCAAGACGCATGTTACGTTGCTACTCGAGTCGGCAAAGAACCCACATAATCGTTGCCTTCTACATGAACTGGACATTCGCTGAAATATTCAGGCAAATAACGTGGGTGGTACTATAAGGTTTTGATCGCACACAGGCCTCGTCGATTAGTGCGCGATTTATTTCCTCTATCGAGAAAATGACAGCTAGTAGGCGCCGTTTGAGGCGTGTGCAATATCTGTTGAGGCCTTGTTACGTCGCGATAGCCTCCGTCGTGATAGAAGTGGTAACTGAGATATCTACGAATGTCCGCACTAATCGTTAAACCCCATCCCCCATCTTCATAGTATATTCCAAAATTTTGAACAGCGACATACACAATCAGTTTACTTAGGGCCAATACCGCTGCCCTTCAAATTTATTGCCCCCCCCCATTCGCCTCAACATTACCTTCGGGAATAATCCCTTCATGTTTTGCGCATTTTCTTCAAAGACGGCCGTTGCATTCTCGGTTTTTACACGCTATTTCATCATCCACTTTGCTTGTTCGTCGAGTTATATAACACACAAATTGATTGCAATCGCGATCCCATGGGTTCCATCTTGCATATGGGTAGCACAAGTTAACACACGATTCGACAGCTGAATGAATGTTTTCAAGCGAGGACGTAGCTTCAATTGCGTTGTTCTCGGGTTTCGTGTCCCATGAGGCACACAGCGCAGGAGTTCACCGCTGGCGACGCAAGGGTTTCGATCAGCTGTCAGATACTCAAAACATAGATGATCATCGCTAGAGTGACTTTCAGTGTCGTAATAGTTTTTGCAGCATGGGTAAGTGGCTTGCTGCGGACGCGTACTCGGAGCTACGCATGATCCATTCGAACCTCATCTGTCAGCGTTGTGCCTTTTACTGGTTAAAAAATAGAAGTCTAAGCAATCCGAGAAAAGCTAATGTACTGAATTATCATAATGTCTTTGCGTCGGCAAGAACCATATTTAGAATAGCCATCATGGTTGCTAAAACTTATCGGTTTTTGCCCGGGAGGCTTGTCCGCGGAAACAGATGCACATCCGGCACTTCACACGTTTGTCAAGCGCGCTGACAAAAATATGCTGGTGAGCTGTGCTCGTATGCGGGGCGAATTGCAGTTACAAAGCATGTGGCTCAAAATCAGTGAGTTTGACCAGTGGATTGATTGTTTGCAGGCGTCTGAATGTTCAACCAGGTCGCCGGGAGGAATGGCGCACCCGAGTCGATTAAATATTACCTGCACTTGTTGTCAACGCTTTAGACACTGAACTAATTTACCGTAGTTGCACTGTATTGCAGCCACACTGTCGTTTAATACCTTTCTTTCTTTTCTGAACAGTCACGTACAAAATGAACAGTTTGTTTGCAGTTAAAGGAACAGATACTTTGTTTTGATGAGTTGAGCACTCCGAATTACTGATGTCACATAGGAGGTGTCCGATGTTGAGAGGCTTGTGTCCTTACTCCACGGGTATGATTTCGGTGTTAAACATCTTCACGCGGTAAAAAGCACTCGCTCAGATTGGCCGTCTAGTCAATTGTTCAAGGTTTATCCACATCACCTTGATTTTAGAACTTACTATTTCCGAATTATCTTAATTCGGATAAGGTTGTTTTGGGCTCTTCTTTAGACCTGTGCGATAGTAAAGATTGTGGTTCCTTCGCCATACCTCGACCAATGCCACCAATGCCGGAGCCGTAAGCACGCCCTTGTACTTCTACTGCTCGTTGCCGTCGTCCGCGGCAAAGGACGTCAAGGTCGGCCAACCCCGCGTCGCTGACCATACAAATACAGTTGCCATACCTGCCTCAGCAGCTACACTACGGCCCGAGCCTTCATGCATCGCGACTTGGCCACCAAGGCCAGCATCGGCCTACGCACGACATACCTCAACCAACACCACCACTATCGTAGTTTTAGCTATAATCAAGTACCACGTGAGTGAAAGCGTGGCTATCGGTTTAAATGTCTTCGTTATAAGGTCTTCATTATCCAAAGAATGGTGTGGTAGACCACAGCTGAGATCGTCTCTATTGGTACTTGGGTTCTAATTTCTTGTTTCGTCCATACGCTTTCACCAGCATGGAGCGGTACGAGATTGACAATACCCACCAATGTTGCCACAAATGAAAAAAAAAACAAATTAGCGCCTTTTTAGTGACCTCTCATTTGATTAATGTGACAGAAGCCTGTGTTCTAGCTACAGATTCGGTGCTTGAGTGAACTTAGGATTCATAACAATACTACTGTTATGAAGATAAAACTATAGATGCACTAATTTTTAATGGGCTTGGTTTTACTGTATTTCGTCGTCTCAAATGTCTCTATAATCGGTCAATCGCATGTTATTTGCAATTTGATACAGAACTGGCCTTGCGGTAGGAGGAGGAGGAGGAGAAACGGGTGCTTGGGGCTGGCGGGGAGATTGCGAAGTGCTGGCCATTCCCCGACCAACTGCCTTGCAGCCCAACACGTGACTGAAGACGTTCCTTTATTAATCTGTACTCTTTCTAACAAGATATACCATAAATCTGGTACCGTACCATATTTGATATACTCACTCTTTCCCATTTGGATAGCTCTTCAGGATCGTTTGGACAAGTGAGCATGCTCGGCTCCGTCTTCAAGTCTTGATTCTCATTGTCCTCGCATCCGTTACGACCTATAATTCGACTGGAAGGAACTGGTTGGGTGTGGATAATATCTCGACTCGGTACTTGCAAAATTTCCAAGCCCCCAACACCTCCAGCCCGACAGTAATAGCTCTTCGTGTGCGAGTTGCCCGGTCTCGGTTTCCGACGATCTGGCGTGCTTCGTGTGTTCGTGCTGTTTGCAACAGCTCGATCGATTGATCCCAGCGCGGCTCGCACAAAGCCGATTGCAGGGCGCTCATCAGGGGACCGTACTCCTCGCCGATCACTTGCCTACCGCAAAGCCGCGAGTCGGGGCGCTGCTACGCTTTAACGCTGGCACGTCTGGGTGATCAAGGACCATGCCGGTACGCATGTCACTGGTGCCTTACAATACTGGGTTCAGTACATCGTCGCGGTCGGCAAAACGGAGAGTTCCTACCAGCCGCGCTGGCTCCTACAGGAGGATGACTTCGGGAGAATAGTTGGATCTCGTGGATGAATACAAATCGCTCGGCGGTCCCATGACGTTCGCCAAATCCGTGCTCTCGCGTCCCGACGAGTTCTCGCAGGCAATCGGTGCTGCCAATGATGTCCATTGTGCTTTCCACGCAGTTGCGTGTGCGACCGATGCTGTAGGGTTGACCGACTGGTTTTCGAAGGCAGCAGTCGATGAATTTTACCATGACCAAGCTGCCAAGGGCAAGCCCATCCCAAACGCGGGTATCGTGTGGTCCACCTTGTGGATGTTTGTACTGCAACGAAATCGCGTTGCACGTACTGTGGGGGTACCAGAGAATTGCGAGGACACGCTGCGTGGTAACCAAGACTAAGAGCGGCTGACCGGGGCGTCGACGTGTTTTGGCTTGGACAACCTGCCTCTTGCCCCATGCGTCTATCTCTGCGCCGGCCCTTTGCCGAGTTCGCAGTGTAAGTCCCACGCTATCACCAAGATTGTGACAATTATTGGTCGCTTTGCCTCAGACGATGAGGCTGTGCAAGCGCCGTTGCTCGAATACGCTGCGCCCTGGTTGGCGGAGGTGCGCTTCGGGCACCGTGTCCTGATTTACTAGACTTTGTACTCTCGATTAACTTGATAATTGCATGACTATTTTCATCTTGATTTTGATATGGTCTCATCTGTAGTACACAAAATAGAGTACACCATACACAAAACGTAAAATGCCTGAAATATTTGAAATAGGGTAGATAAACACACCAGTGTAGCCCCGTGTTCGGAAAATTCTTATTATGGCTCTTAGAACTATTGCGGCGTCGCTTCCGTGGTCGCTGCTTCTGCTTCACTTCATACGCTTGAATCAGCTCAGAAACTTGATGTAGGTGGTCCAGCACTTCCCATGTAGCTTTCGCTTCCCCCACCCCCTTAATGTGGTACTGCACAGCTCCTAGCTTCTTCCACTTGCCAACAATAGCTTCGACAATCTGGCCAACACTACCGTCATGGAGAGTAGCTTCTTGTGGACAAGAGAGGCGGGTGGGTGGCTCGTATGGTTTGAGTAAGCCGGTGTTGAACACGGGGTGCAGCTTAAGGCCAGGTGATAAGTTGATTTTGTACACATGCTTGTGCACGGTGGGTACGATGCAGTACGGGCCAATCTACTTGGGTCCGAGCTTGCGCGAGTTGGGAAACCCGGTGTGTGCCGTGTCCAGGTGTTTGTAGGACCTTGAACACTTGCTCAGTCCTGCCGCGATCCTACGTGCCCGCCATCTGCGATTGAGCCTCCTCCAAGGCTATCTGGTATTGGCCAAGAATAACTTCCTCATGACCAGTAAACTTGGCACCCTGACGGCGACCTCCGCTAAGGTCATGGTGGCTGGTTGCAGCGACAGCTGCCACTGGGTGGTGGGGAACATAGCCAATGTCAGCTTCAAATGGCGACATATTGATGCTGGAGTTGACTGAGGAGTTGACGGCAAGCTCAGCGTTCGCGGGATATTCATCCTAGCCATCTTGATGCGGGGTACGAAGCAACGCACTTCGAGCGTACGGTTGGTGTGCTCGGCCTGTCCGTCGTCTTGAGCACAATACACTACAGTCATTTTCAGCTTGGTTTTGACGTTCTCAGACACTTGCCTCCAAAACCAAGAGACGAGCTTTGGGTCGCGGTCTGACACGATATCTTTGCTGAGGCAGCTGAGAATGCGGGCCAAACAACCTCGCATGGACCTCCAACCCATCTCCCAATGCAGGCGTTGGACACGGTACTGGATATTCTGCCGTCCCTAATCCTTTGAATATATCCCCCGTTTTTGGATTTTGCAGCGTAGCGAGTGTGAATCGAGTTCGCACTTCTTGCAGATTCTCTGTTTCTATGAGCTACACCAGGGACCGCACAAGCAATCTTGAGACATGCCGTGTAACTTCCAAATGTTGACAATGAACAGTGTCGCTACCTCTTGAGCTGAAACTTTCTTTGTCGTCACGATGAAGTGTGCACGCTTGGTAAGTTGATCAACAACCACTAAAATCGGGTTACGTTCTCCTTTGGTTTACGGTAGTTCTGTAATGAAGTCCATTGAGATGGATCGCCATCGTTCGTCCAGAATTTGTAGTGGCTTCAGGAGTCCAGGTGTCTTCACCAGCCGCGGTTTGTTCCGCCTGCAGTCTTCACAGTCAAAAAATGTACTTTAAGTCGTGCACGTCAGCGATGACGCGGTGGTTGAGTGCCACAATGTTCAGGACCAGGATGTAGGGTTGTTCGTCTGTGGAACCTTGATACCAGATCAGGTTCTTCTCTTTGAAGTAAGGTGTGAACTACTTTTCCGATACTCCTCGTGTCGCGGATGTGGCCCCACCTCTTGGATCGCACGTCGAATGTCACTGATAACCTTGTCCTTCGTGTATCCAGTGATAATTGCTTTAATTGGATCTCGGTAGGTTTTATCTCTGCCACACGAAGCTGATAGCTGGTCTCGTTGAAGCTGGGGACAAGTAAATCATGGAATCTTTCGTTTTCGGTTTGAGATCTAGTCATCAGCTCAGAGCGTCGGTGATTCCGTTTTTAGCGACGGTAGATACGCGATCATAGGCTGGTACTCGATGAGGACGTCACACCAGTGGGCAAGGCACCGATTCGTCGTCTTTTGTTGGAAAGTACCCTCAAGCGATTTGTGGTCCGTCTCCACCATCACAGGTCGATCCAAACTGTAAATTCGAAACGCGGCTAATGCGTTGACGATCGCAAATAATTCCAGCTGCAGCGTTGGGTACTTCAGCTCGGCTGACTTCATCCTTCTGCTCGTGTACGCAATCGGACGCTCAACGCCATCGACGATTTGGATAAGCACACCACTAACGGCGTACGACTTGCGCCCGTCCGCAAATGCATCTGTTGTGTGAAGTCCGGCATCTGTAGCACCGGAGTATCAGCCAATCGACGTTTTGACTTCATGGAGTTCTGGAACTGGGCTGCGGTGAGCGTGATCTTTGAATTCCGCTGATTCCACGTAGTTTCGTTTACGGTTAAACCTTATTCTATTGCTCTCGCCACGCCAGGTCCCACTTCTACGTGGCTGGTTGTTTTCCTGTTCACTCTTCAGCTTGCTACAGTCGCGCTTGAAGTGTCCGGGTTTGTTACAGTGGTAACGCACAGGGCCATCCTTGGTTTGCTGTGCAGGCGCGTAGTGACCAGGATTGTACGAACGCTTGCCAAAACGGCTTCTGGTTTTGAAACGTGTTCGACCTCGGCGGTCCGCGGAATCGTCGTTCACGCTCTGGTTTTTCTCGACCCGGTCTACGATCACCACCGAAATGGGGCATCTCGTATTTGGATACTAGCTCCATTGCTTTGCTTAACGTCGTTGCAGTAGTAGCTGACTTAGTCTACGTCGCTCATGTTCTCAACACGGAAGATCAGCGACGAGTACTTCCCATTGTACTCCTTAATATCACCGGTCTGTTGGAGATGACGAAAATTACGTCGGACGACCGGTTGGTAGTTCGACGCTTCAAAGTGCGCGAGGGCACCAGTCCCCATTTCAGCTCTTCTGCTGGCGTCCGAGAGGCCCTGGACAGGACCATCCCGATGCAGGTTCCTCCCTTCTTCAGATGCCGGGTGATCTTCTGCCAGTCATGTTGCTTAGTGGGAGCCTTTAGCGAACGCCTATGCGCTCGTGTGGGGAGGGAGTTCGAATGACCATCGCTTCTTCTTGTGGTAGCTTTGTGTTTTGAACACAACTTAGATAAACTTGAAGTACCGTATATTGTCAATTTTGTGTACAAAATACAACATTTGGTATAGTATGTTACCACCGGTGGTATCCTTTGCACTACAGGATACGCCTAAGCTACAGGATTCGTCTTGGTAGCATTATCGCATTATCACAAAACACGGTAGATTATGAAAGTAACGTGTAAGTTGAATTTAACGTCCCTGAAACAGAATTTCCCCTACTCCGATTTCAGATCCTCAAAATGTTTGAGTAGAAGCAACAATTTGAGTAATATATTAATCCAGAAAGAACCACGCCTGTAACGAAGCTAAAGCAATCGAACTACGGTACTCGCGTTTTTGTGTTCGCTCTTGCGCCAGGCGAAAGACGCGAACACGGTATATCGGTATACCGACTTCACCAGAAAAACCTCACGAAGTTCGAAGCGATTTGGCAAGTTCAGGTTTTTCGTGTTCGCTTCCTTGCGATGACGCATGAGCCTGTCCGTGGATGTTCGCTCGAAAAGCCACTTGCAAGGCCTCCTATTGGCTGATATTGTCTCGTCACCTTTCTTCTGGCGCCGCACCAGCTCGCAGGGCATGCTCAGTCGTATCTTGCCACTCGACTCACTTTGCAATTCTCCAGCTGCCTCATACCCACACCTTCACTTGCTTCACTCTGCTCCCACCACCCCTTTAACCTTTCAAGACCTGCACTGATACACTCAACACATTTGCTCAAGAGACACACAACCACATCGATTGCTGTCACACCCAAGCACTTGTGCCTGTGTTATCAAGACCTGCTACGTCGTCTTTCAACTCCTGCTACCCCTGACTGAAGAATTTAACAATCAATCCGTCCATCTACACTCTGTGGTACGTCATGTCCACAAGCCAAGATCAACTGGACAACGCTCGATCAGCTGCAGCGCAGATGGTTGTGTCGGACGGACCTCCGGCTCAGCGCCGACGCATTACTGACACTACGTTTGCAATGTCACCTGGACCGGACAGCGCAGTAGATGCGGTGCGAATGGTCTTCGATCATCGAAGTCCTAATGGGTGGTATGGCCCTCCACCACCTACGCAGGTTCCCGATGGTGTCCCTCTCCCTTGCCCCAATGAAGGTGCAAGTACATCCGAGCTACCCCAAGTCGGATGGTTTGGCCTGCCATCGTCGCGCTCGCACTCGCCCAAGCCCCATCCGACTACCCCCATCTTATCTGCACTGGCCTCGATTTCACCGCCCCCCGCTCGAAGCCGATTCAACGGTGTTCCGGAGGCTGTCAAAACCGCGGTAGAAAATTTTCAACCATCAGATGGGTTTGAGGTTATTCCCCAGAAGCCTAACAAGCGGTCTTTCATCTTCAACTGGGGTGTTCGCGTGAAGTGTGACATTGAAGGAGTGACGGTCGTAGGATGGATTTGTCTGGGAAGTCACACTTGCCGTGAATCGCCAACGTTTTTGCATCTTTATGGCGGAAGAACGTCTCGGGCAACAAAGCACTTGAAAGAAGTGCATGGCATATCGTCCGACAAGAGTGCTGTTGAGGATAACCGAAAGCGGTCGCGCGATGATCAGGTCGCCAGAATTCTCGCCGCCGCTCATACTCATGAGGCATCGCAACGCATGAGCCTGCTGTTGCACACATTACTGGTGGTGAATAACAATCTCCCTTTCGTGCTGGGAGAGTGGGAAGAGTCGGAGATACTCAAGGCTGTGGTAACGAAAGAAGACTTCAAAACCATCGTCAATCGACAGACAATTACGCACTCGGTGATTGAATTATACGCGAGTGGTAAGAAGGAAGGATCGAAATTCATTTTGGAGAATATGGTGGAGAGTGTTTGTTCACTCACGATGATGGTGGACTTTTGGGTGGCGAAGCACATCGGCGCAAAATTCATGGGTTTGAGAGTGTATTTTGTCGACAATAACTTCAACATGTGTTCTGTGTTGCTTGGCACGCGTCACTTCCAGCCAATGTACGGCAAACGCGACTCTGGTATCGGCGGACCATTTCAGCGGTGGATTTTGCGGGTCCTCGGCGACTTCAACTTGACCCAAAATAATTTTTTCGGGTCGACGACTGACGGGGGATCCGACGTAAAGCGTATGATGCGCTCTGTCTTCAAACTGAACTGGGAGTGGTGTATTCCACACCTAACGAACGCTGCAACAAAGACTGCATTCGGCTTGACTAGTGATCGTGCTAAGTCGAAGAATCCTGACGTCCTTGATTTGCTTCGGCGGGTGACCCAAACCACTTTTCAAGTGAAGACAATAAGTTGTCTGGGTGATCTATACGAGCAACTTACCCAACTCCTTCGACTTGGTAAGGCAAAAAAGCTTGTCGACTATAAACCACATCGGTTTATGGGTTTGACTAGACTGCTTCTGCGCATCGTAAAACAGTGGAGAGCGCTGGAGATTTTTTCGATGAACGTAGCAAAAAGCATCAGTGCGACCGGAAGCCTACCCCGGCCTCTTTCCCCCTCGTCAACGATAAAGCGCCGATTGAGCAGCTTCTTGCTCTATTGATACCAGTCACGGTGTTGAACAAGAAAAGCCAAAGTGAATCGCCGAACCAAGTGGAAGTTCTGCTGACCGTGTTCAAACTGTATTCAACCACGTTGAGCGTCGATCATCATCTTTTAAAATACGATTCTACTCGACTGAACCCAACCTCATTTCACCCGACTGAGCTTAATCCAATCGTACACAAGACACGCACGCTGCTGCATGGGGCCTTCCACCAGAACCTCTTCAAACGCTACACGGATAGGGATACGATGAACGCGTGCTCGTTCATTTGGGAGATGCAGATGATGCTTCATCCCAGCGTCAAGCACTTGGACCAGCTTTTAGCAACGATGGTGCGTACATGTGGACAGCAGCAGCATCTTGGATCGTCAGGGGTTGAACGTAATGTCGATCTAGTTACGAAGGCTGTGTCGAAGAAGGTTAGAACGATTATGCTTGGTATGAAGCCAGCCTCTGAGCGGCTGCAAAATTCACAGTCGCCTAGGAAGCCCAATCCATATGCAGCCCCCGTCTTTGATGAAAGCCTGATGGACCTCGTTGAAATCACCGTCCCGCAAAAACTGATTCCACGGTTCCTCTGTCACTCCATGAAGGTCGAGTTGACCTGGAACTTCAACGCTGGGCTGATGAAACCATTCCGTTGAAAACACTGGTCGATGGCAACGTCGAGTCTCTACTGCAATATTGGAAGAGACTGCAAGACGAACATCAGTATGTGTTCCTCCCCAAAGTTGCCAGAATCATTTTGGCTGTACCAGCTTCGTCTGCACAGATCGAACGTGATTTTGGCGTTTCTGGTATGATGGTAACCAGCCAGCGCACGTGTCTTTCGGGCGAAAACATCGACATGTGTTCCTTCATAAACCGGAACAGAAGATTTATCGATGTTACCCAGTGCGCAAAGCTTTCTAAAGCAGAAGCGGCAGCTGCCGTCCCAAGCAATATTGCGATGGACCTCGAGCCTTCAGACGCAATGGCGATGTTCGAGAATGACTGGGAATCGGTCCTTTCTCAAGGGTTTTCAGCCAACATTTCGATGGACCTGTAGCTTTAAGACAAGTGCAGTCAATCGAGCTAATGTTTTCGAAGGTAACCGTACCGTAGATGTACCACAACTACTTACCCTTAAAAGATTCCGGTGATATCCAGCTAAGTTGATCAACGACATGCCAACAAAATGTCAAACGCAAATCTTTAGTAGCATCGCTACGTGAACAGTGATGCCAATTTAATCATGATGCTATAAACTACAGTCGGCCGCAGAATGAGCCACCAGTGCACCCAGCTACTACTAGCGTCGCGAGTTGCGTGTTCGCTGTTGAATACGCTTTATCATCTGATTAGTAGCTTGACGGCGAGCGCACACCAGTGCTGTCTCTCCAGGAACCCTGGGGATCGTCCTTAAAATTTTCGAGCAATGACCTAAAGCTCACACAAAGGTTAGCTAGAGTGTAATCCTGAGTTGTTGGTGACAGGTTTTCGTGTCGCTACTACCTTTTGTTTGGCCTGGACGGTTGGTCAGCGTCCGTTGATGTGCGGTAATGACTCCATTTTGCGAAGGATTCGTCGGGGTGTCATCCGATTGTCCTTCCAATGGCACACTATTGGTGTTTGAGGCATTGTGGGTAGACTGCACGTCTTGAATAGCAGTTCGGTGCCGAGTGAGGGCCTGGTCACAAGCAGCAGACTGTAGCATTTGATATTCGTCGAGCTTACGGGCCACAGTTTGGTTCGCGATAGATTCAGCACGCTTTTCTGCCATTTCCAATAGTTTGTTCACGTTCGTATTGTGAAGCCCTGCCAACTGCGTCTCCATCTGGGATCCTAATGTTTGTAGATGAGTGTGAAATTCGATTTCAGCACGGCGGAAGTTGTCTTGTTGAACGCGCAAAACATGTTTCTCCATTTTGGCCGCAACCTTAGCGATTTTTTCTTGGTTTCTGCTTTTTGTTGTACGCGCGAGGCATCAAGCATCGCTTGAACTTTTTTCTCCAATGACAAATCTTGAACATCAACGTACTGTCTTAAGTCGTTCGCTAGATTCGCCTGCTTACGCTGTATCGCGTCATCCATTTTGACCACTACCACCGTGTTATCTGTCTCACTTTCTGTAAAGCAGCGCTCAGCATCGCTTGCACTTTGGCCTCCAATGCAGTAGCAGTAGCATTCACCTCCGTACATGTTAACTCATTGAGTTGCTGCAATTGACCCGCAATAGAGACTACTGAGCTTGATGATGCGCTTTCAATCGCCGCTTGCACGCTTGCCTCAACCCCACTAAACTGATGATCAAGCCGTTCTTGAATGCGATGTTCGATGTCGACGACCGACGCCTGTAGTTGATCTTGGGTCAAGCTGAAAAAATGGTCAACACGTCGTTCGAGAGCAAGGGCATGTTCGTGTGATCTCTGTTGGGTTTCACCCATCGCATGTGCTAAACGCAACTCCGTGGCCGCAACAAGTCGGTTGTCCAGCGTAACGACGTCTTCTTGCATGACCAACTGGCGGCGGTGGTGTATCGCGGGCGCTGGTTGCCCAGAGGGTGGGTATTGCTCGAGCTGCTCGGGTTGGTCCCGGTGAGCAGTTAATACTAAAGCGTGCGTCATGCCGATAGTGCCAACTTCCTTGAAAAGCCGCACGCCCTCTTGCACTTTTGACGAATACCATGACCGAGAACCGAACATGGTTCGCACCGTTTCGCGTGTTCGCCCATTTAAGTACGGCTTATCCGAATCGCGTAACTCCCGCGAACCTGGTTCTCGAGGTTTTACCACTTCGCCTAAAACCTCGCCAAGTCAGGTTCGGGTCAGCTTCGTTCCAGGCGTGGAAAGAACACCAGAAACAGTCATTGCCTCTACCCCCCCCC
>JAHWLF010000300.1:0-16077 GCA_024679295.1 Phytophthora parvispora
TCTGCAGAAGCTGTTTTCTGGGAGCAATACCGGTATTGAGTAGATGATCAAAGTTGGCGTGCAAAAGAGCTTGTAAAGCTCTAACCTATTTCCTGAGTAATTCATAAGCTTCTGCCAAGAGAGCAGTTCTGCTTCTCTAAAAGACTGGTAAAGTCGCTTGGACGCTGCTTTTGATTCCATATTGGTTGCCGTTGCCACCACTAGCACGCTATCCTCTTATCTCTAAAAATAGTGAATACACTACAAGTTTGCTCTGCCACTACGTTGTGATGTGCGACGCCGCTTGCTTCCCTGCGATAGATTACTCTGTCTCATTTCCTCGGATTTCACCCATGGCAGAAACATGATAACGGCGGCTCAAAACTTACGCAGAAGTTAGGACTTTATGCAGGTATTAGGACTGGTGAGGCTTAAGCAAAAAAGCAATAGGAAACTTACCTCAATATTAACTAATGCATATCAAGTGCATTTATATAAACAATAAAATGGCGAAGAACTTTTACCGACGGCCCGCATTTCTCAACATCTTCAGTACTGTTTCCGTATCTGCTCAGGAAAGCAGCATATGTATGCGCGCATCTCACGTAATCATTCTGCGTCAAATTAGAAGTAATCATATGTACGGGCAATTTTCACTGTGTTTCTTGATGTACACTTCGCACAGGAACCGCAGACCATTCGGGATAGTTCAGAATATTGATTTAGCTGATATTTACAAGGGTACGGCAAGATCGTCAATAGCAATTTACGAAATTCGTAACTACATTTCAGTACACACATTACTCCTCGGATTTTATAAGGGCTAGACGCTTGTGCAGTCCAAGCTAGCATCAGTACTGCACATGATTTCTGCCACGTTGTTGACGATATTCGTACCTTGGTTGAAAGTTTTTGTTTGCTTGAGGCTAACGATAGCTGTGGCTTCCTGCAGCACCTGGGTCAGGTCTGGTCCAATTCACTTTTCAATTTACCAGCAACACGTGTATCCCGGATCAAGACTCCTACTTCGCGCCACAAGACCGAAGCCATGAAGTTCGCTATTGCAGCCGTACTCGCGTCGCTCCTGACAGTCGGAAATTCCGCTGAGGAGTTTTGGGACTGCGCAAGAGCTCCCCATGTTCTATGCGGCGGTCAAGATCAACTCGTCTGTGCCAGTAACGGTGTCACCTACAAGAACTATTGCGAGTTCAACAAGGCCAACTGCGACAACAAGGGGTATCGAGTGCTGCATGAAGGCAGGTGCAGAAGAGAAGAGGCCTTCCCATGAGCAAGAGTTCGTCTTCACACTTGAACTGGAGGCCGTTGGCAATTCGACGAGGTTGAAGCATCAAGCTGGGAAGGGCTCTGTCTCGTACCGTACCTTTAGACTATCGTTTAGAGACGACCTTGCAAAACAACATACATGTCTACTAGTAGCACTAATTTAGTGCTCCTAGTACTTGTTGGACGTTTTCACCTAGCGCATATCGTTGCAGTGCTCTTTTGGAAGATTCATGTTTACCAGTTTGTCATGAAATAATTATGGGATCGCCGAGACAGGTAATGGCACATCACGACCAGGGAGGACATCTCACTCGACTACTTCAAAGCCTCGATTGTAGTAGCAAAGTGCAACCTCGCCCACCGTTGTAATGACAGTTGCTGCTTTTGAGCTAAGATTCGCACACGGTTTCCGTGCTCTACGAATTGCATTGTCTCACGGCAACTACTAGTATCCTGCCTAGTCTACACTATGCCATTGGTGCGAATACAAACGGTGTTATGCACGATCAGCTCTCTGCGCAGAGAGCTCACAACGTTTAAAATGCGTTCAAGTAGAACCATTTCCAACCGGCCATGTCTTCCGTACCATGTCATCTGTCAACAGCAACAAGCAATTTGCTGTTTCTTGGTGCACCCGCAGATGCAGCGTCACAGTCTACCCGCTTGCTCCTAGCGTTCACAACCCGGCACAAAATAAAACTGCTCTGCAGGAAGGGCTTGAAAGCCTCTTTACTACCGAGTGCCTCATCGCCGGGTCTTATCTGGAGGTCGTAGTTCCGCTATTTTATGTCGGCTACATGCTGGTAATGGTACATCTTCCTAGTGCCCAGTATCACGCCGAAATGAAGGGTATCACGCGCGAAAACGTCGGTGCCACGGTTCTGCCCGTATTCGTGTTCGGGTTGCTGCAGATCGCATCATTTACGTGGCTAGTTGCGGTAATCAGGCGCAACTTGGGAATGCAAGCAATTTATCAGCTTGCGTTTGTCTTGGAGTCGCAAATGTGGCTGATTCAGGGCAAGCTGATCTTATGGATGCTGATAAGTTTATGTTTTCGTCTAACACACTTCGGTACGTTGATTTAATTTCTTTTTCGTTTAGTGGAAGCGGGTGTCGTGTTAATTAACCGTGTATACTTTATGCGTCGATTTTACTTTTTCGAATGTCCGCTTCTTGCTGTCGTGAGACGAGAAGATCTCGAGTACTTCGTTGAATAAAAACTCAACTGCACATCGAATATATGACCGAGGAAGTAGTTTAGACAATGTGCGACAACTCACACTCAAATTCAACGTTTGCTGATGTAACGAAGAAAGCCTAGCCTAGTAACTTTCTGTTGGAATTGATCTCAGACCGGTGCCTACTTATTTTAGTTTATCCTAGCAAGAAAAAAGAGGGCTACAATTTTTTTGCGTCCAGAAATACTCACACGGCAATCCCACTTGCCTAAGCTGGCTTGCTCGAACAATGAATGGACTTCACACACAGGCTAACTCCAGCGTTCGGGCGCTGGTAAGAAGATGGGAGTCCATCCAAGTGGAATTACACGGTCGCTATTCAGTTGAGCGGCTTGTTTCGATGCAGCAATATCGCGAATCGACTAGTTTCTGGTGTTCGCTCTTGGTATTGCTGGCGATTCCGTTGTTCCCTTTGGGCTGCGTAGCGGTTGTTGACGCATTTCCATTGGAGTCACCGGATCTCGGTTTGGCACATAGCGGAACGTTATGGATTCGGGGAATGCTAGTGGGATTTCTCGATTCCTACGCCCTCGTCTGGATGTTTTCTCGATACGTACCGGAGCTTAAATTGTCTACATTAACGCTACTATTCATCGCGACAGCTGCGACTGCAGTCCTCCACATTACCGCACTGTGTCTGATGATATTGCTTTGGTACCCTCTCCCTTTCACTTTGTTTTGGACAACCGGACCATGGTTAGCAACTTTGGCGTTATCACTGAAGGTAGTCCGGGGGGAATTCCTGCGCAACCGGACTGAAGTTCTGAGCGAAGTGCGTCGCGTGTCGACCATAGTGATCATGACAACTTCGACTGCTGTCGTTTACACGGCGTTCAATATTACTTTTCAAACTGTATCAACCGAATGGCAAACGCTTGCAGCCCTTGCAATCCCAGTGTTTAGAATCACCCAGAAGAACTTGCTTTGCCGAATTCTTTGCGGAAAGGATGACCTAAAACCGGAGATTGTCACGTTCAATGTGGAAGTCGCGAACGCTCTATTTATCTCGTCAATCATGCAGAATCTCGTATCCTTGAGAAGCAGCGCAATGCTCATTCTGTTAGACTTTATGCAGATGCTGACCTCATTGTTCGATCTGAAGCGCATGCTCAAAGAAATCAGAGATATTACGAATGAGGAAACTGGCCAAGCCATTGCTAGAGCGGTTATGATTGCTTCCAAGTACCCAGAACTAGCAAAGCAAACCGAGATGTCGTTACCAGTCCAATCTAATAACTCGCGAGAGTCTACTCTACCAAAAATTCAAGGCATTACGAATGCTGTGACGAAGATTTCAAACTCATCACAAGTTTCTCCATCACCAACTGAAGACAGCATTGGGATCTTGCCTAACGGCAGTATGGAGGAAACCAACAATCCTCCAACTTTATTACTGCACACAGGTGTGATCGGGCTTAGCTCTAGAATGGTTGGGAAGCGTCATCTCCTGCTTCAAAAAGTTCTCCAGATCATGTTTTTCATGGAATTCTTTTTGATGAGCGAATTCATGAAAGCACTTACGCCTCTGACCTACAGTGAGTGCGCAGCTTGTCGCTTTCTTCTTACTAGCATTGTGGATTGCAGATGTTGCGTGCTAAATGGATGCTATCGTGTTTGTTGGTATCAGGTTGCTATCTCATGATTCTCTTCTACTGGCCCAACCGCAGATTCTACTCTCAGTTGGAGGACCTTGATGAAATTCATTTCTTGAAAGTTATCAGCCACATTCTCATCTACGCACTGCTGGAAACCCTGCTATTCGTGTTGTTATTATGGACGCTTCACAAAATGGCCTACAAGTCCCCCTTGCAACAACTCGCATACGCGGTTAATCGAAACTGGGGGACAATACAGTCCAAGCTTGTAATCTGGTTTTTAATTTTGGTGCACTCAACTATCCCTCAATTGGGTACGTCGAACGGGTTTCATACATGCGCGTGACAGTACAAGTTAATGCGTCTTCTTAACTGCACCTTATAGGCTTAGACTTCACATTCAACTTTGAATGGATCAAGCGTTAAAAGCAGCTTCAACTGCTAGCTGTCACCCTGGCTCGCCACTACAATTTGTGATTAACGTTTTCGCAGGATAAAATTGCCCCCATCCGTGCAGATATGCTGCACCACCAAGTCACGCTATGATCGATTTTGAAGATAGTAAAATTGCAATGCGAACACTAACTTAGGACTCATTTCGCAGCTGGGTGCCAATTATGCTCTGAATTATACCGACCTTATCTAAACTTGTACAATGTAGGCTATATTCCAGTGCAACATTCTACAACGCTCGATGGTCTATTTGAGCTATAGTTCATCCTTACAAGGCTATTTAAAAACTGTTGTGATTCCATGAACCTCACCGCATTGTCAACCTGACAAAGGAAGTTCCAATACCAATGCGTGAAATGGCGACATTAAACCGCCTGATTGCCCTGTTAGGCTCAGATATCCGAGCGATTGAGTCCGTCCAAGTGGAGCTGCACGGAAGCTATTCGATGGAGAGGTTTGCTTCGATTCAGAAGTGTTTTGAAGTGACCCGTAGTTATCATGCGCTCGGAGTACTGGTAACTACCCTGATACCTCCGTTGTTATGCGTGGCAATTGTCGATGCCTTTCGCCTGGAGTCACCGAACCTGGGCTTCGCGTTGAGTGCTACGCTGGGGCTTCGTGGATTGATTGTGGGATTCTTGCTGTCATATGCTCTCGCATGGGAATTTAACGATTATGTGACGGAGCTCCAAATCTCAAAGTGTGCTGTGGTGCTCACTGCGGCAGTTGCGACTCTCGTTGTTGCCAGCCATGCCAGTGGATTATGTTTAGTTGCCATGCTCTGGTACCCGCTGCCATTTACGATAATTTGGCTATCCGTGCCATGGTTAGGTACACTGGGTCTCGCACTTAAAATCTGTAGGGGCGATTTTCTGCGCAAGCATACGAACACTCTACGAGAAGCTCGCCGTTTGTCGGTCATAGTTTTGACACAGACATTTACGGTGTTCGTGTACATGGCTGCAAACATCATCTTTACCCTTGTTCCCATTCATTGGCAGCCAGTAGCGGCACTTGTCATCCCGATATTCAAGGTTACGCAGAAAAACATTTTGTGTCGGATCCTCCACGGGAAAGATGACCTAAAACCAGAAATGGTCGTCTTTAACATTGATATCTCCAATGCATTCTTTATCTCGTCAAATATGCAGCGCGCAGCGTCCATCAACACTAGTGTCTTGCTCATCCTGGTTGACTTAATACAAATGCTTTTGTCACTGTGCGATCTAAGGCTCATGCTCAGTAGTGTGGAAAGTATCGCCCAGAAAATGGGGATTAGTACAGCTCAAGTTGTCAATATTGCGCTAACGATTGCGGCGAAGTACCCGGAGCTACGAGATCGAGGCCTGGTAACAATCAGTTTGACTCAATCGAAGGTCAATTTATTGGTTTTGTTCTCTAATCGCTGGACTACAAGTAAACACAGAGCAAAATCCGGGCCAAGCGAAGCACAGATACTACCAATGTCATTGATGCCTGCTGTGAACCGTACAAAATTTATAGCACCCCCCGGGAGTCAAACCAAGTCCCAAGTTGTACCAATGGATAGTGCTACCGTCAGCAATAGTTCCAAATCTGCTGAGTGTGTTGAACGTATCACTACTCGGGAGCGACATCTACTGTTTGCTCAAGTTCTGCAGATCATGTTTTTCACAGAGTTCGTTTTACTCAGTGAATTTATTGAGATGTTTACCCCTGCGCTATACAGTGAGTGTACCATGTATTCACCAACCGATGCTTAGTGTTTGACAGCTAACGCGTGTGTTTGAGTCGGTATCTATCTGGTGATCACATTCTACTGGCCGAACCGTAGGTTTTATTCACAATTTGATGGAGTTGATGAAGCCCAATTCTGGCAGAATATTCGCAACACTCTTGTGTATGCGTTGCTGGAGATGGGGTCATTTGCACTACTCCTAGTTGCAATTTACCGATCGACTCACAAATATCCCCTCCAGCAACTTGCGTACGCGATCAAGAGTAGCTGGGGCAGAATCCAGGCCAAGCTGGTAATATGGGTGTTGTTGCTACTGCAGTTCACCGTTGCTCAAATGGGTGCGTCGAATATGTGTTATTTGATAAGCGTACCATCGTCTAACTTGCTGGTGTCTGCTCAACGGATAGGAACGGACTATACGTTCAAGTTTGAATGGATACACAAACCCTGAATGCGCTGCTTACAGAGGCTCGTTAAAACATACTGGCTTGTATTACAGGATATTAGTAAGTGAGCAAAGTTGCGGCCTGATGAGATGTATTTGGTTACACCTCAACGAGAAGTTTACCGACGTGCATGGCCCCAAATACATGCAATGTTGCTTGCCCTGGTGGCACACCTGTGAGCACTAATTTCGAAGCCTGCTCGAATTATCCTTTTCTAGTCGCTTCCTAGGTCGCGATGGTGACTACCACACGAAAATAAATGTCAAAATCAAGAATCTTATGCTGTAATGCACCCAACGTGGTAAATCCATCACGAACACTGTTATTGTAATGCAAGCTAGCACCCATGGGTTGCGCACCATCCATTTCGTTGTTTTAGATTCTCTTCTCAATTAGCGAGCATGCACCTCTAAGCGATGAGAAGTTTAACCAATAAACTGTTTTCAACTATCAGTCTAACTTTAGTGAGCGTTCACTGGGCAAAAGCTCCCAAATTCAGCCTGGCAGAATAGCCTCAATACTGTCGAGTGAAATGACACCACTAAATGGCTTGCTCTCTCGGCTAGGCTCTGTTGTCCGTGTCATTATTCAGCGATGGGAGTCTGTCCAAGTGGAGCTGCACGGAAGCTATTCGATAGAGAGGTTCACTTCGATGCAGAAGTATTGTGAAGCAACCAGTATTCGCCGTGCACTTGGAGTATTGGCAATCACCCCGCTACCAATGTTGATTTGCGCGGCAGTTGTCGATGCATTTCCACTGGAGTCTCCCAGCCACGGTTTCTCACGCAGTTATATGCTGTGGATTCGAGGAGCTCTAGCTGGGTTCATTCAATCTTACGCCCTATCGTGGATATTTTGTCAGTACGTGGCCGAGCTTCAGGTGTCCAGACGTGTTCTAGTGTTGATATCCGCCATTGCGGGCGTTGCTATTCATCTCATGGCATTATTGCTGGCACTACTGCTGTGGTACCCGCTACCGTTCACGGTACTGGTGGTATCCGGTCCGTGGGTATTCATACTAGCTTCAGCTCTTAAGCTTTCAAGGGGGAGTTTCCTGCGCGGGCATCCTAAAGTTCTGCAAGACGTTCAGTGCTTCTCAGTCATCTTTGTATCGCAGACATCTACGGTACTAGTGTACACGGCGTTCAATGCCATCTTTGCCAGTGTTCCTCTTCAGTGGCAACTCGGGGTTGCCCTTATATTCCCCGTGTTCAAGATCACACAGAAAAACGTGTTGCGTCGGATTCTTTTTGGTAAAGACGACCTGAAACCAGAAATGACGATCTTCAATATTGAGATCTCCAATGCGTTCTTCATCTCGGCGAACATCCAGCGAAAGGCGTCCATCAACACCAGTATATTGCTCGTCCTGGTAGACCTACTACAAATGTTATTATCGCTTTGTGATCTAGGACTCATGATTCAGAGTGTTGAAGGTATCGCTGAGAAAATGGGGGTTAGTACCACTGAAGCTGCCAATATCGCACTAACGATTGCGACCAGGTACCCGGAGCTGCGAGAACGAAGCCATGTAACCGAAAGTTTGACTCAATCGAAGGCCGACATGTGGCTCCTGTCGTTTCACCAAAATCATACCAACACCAGCACACCCAAGTCCAGACCGAGCAAGGCACAGATCGCACCTATGCCAGCTGAGAAAAGTACAGTGCTTCCAAGATCATCTTGTGGAAATCAAACCGCTGCTTATGTACCGCCAAAAGAGATGTATGCCATCGAAAGTGGTGTCAACACTGCGATGGTTATTGAGCGTATCACGCAGCGAGAGCAATATTTGCTTCTCGATAAAGTTCTCCAGATCATGTTTTTCACAGAATTTGTTTTACTTACCGAATTTATTGAAGTGTTCATGCCTGTAATGTACAGTAAGTATGCGTCCTTACTGTTTTGATGACGAATTGGAGTACTGCTGCTAACTTGTTGTGTGTTTGAGCTAGGCATTTACTTGGTGATTCTCTTCTACTGGCCGAACCGCCAGTTTTATCCACAATTTGACGGACTTGACGAAGCTCAATTCTGGAAGAATATCTGCAACACTCTTGCATATGGAGTGTTGGAGGTGGGGTCATTCGCTCTACTAATCGGCGTGATTTACAGAACGACACACAGACACCCACTTCAGCAACTTGCATACGCGATCACAAGTAGTTGGGGTAAAATTCAAGGCAAGCTGATAATTTGGGTGATATTGCAACTCCAGTCTACTATTTTGCAAATGGGTACGTGCAACGAGGTAGCCTGTAAATGGCATCATCATCTAACGTGGAAACGTGTAGGAACGGACTACACATTCAAGTTTGAGTGGATACATAAACATTGACATCTGACTACAGCGAGTTTAACCGAGTTGCCGACTGATGTGAGCTTCGCAGACTGCAGAACGTCAACAAACTGCAAACAATAAAGCTTGGATAAAGGTACAACCGTTCTAACTTGCCCTAACATGCCTGAAAATACTCGGTTCTGTCCATCTACCAAAGGAACGTGTGTTAAACTTGCGTCCAATATGTTGGAAGTACTACTTTGTAACAATAGAGTATTTAAAAATCGAGAGCGGGGCAATCATTTTGTCTTCCCTCTCTCGATTTGTACTTTCACCAGCAACCCCAAATAGGCGTCCATATTTGCTCAGGTTGACTGCAGACTTCCACTGACTTCCACGATGGGGTCGATGCTGGTGACATGGGCGTGGAGGCTTCTTCGTGAATGGAAGCAACTGCAGGTCAGCTATTACGGCGGGAAGTACTCCGTTCAGCGATCTCTTGCTCTCGAAACCTACTCAAGAAACGTCTCCTTCCAGCATGTGCTTCTCCTCTTTATTGGTACCCCACTCCCCATGACGATTCTTGTCATACTGCAGGAGCTAATTCCTCTTCAAGACCCGAAAGACGGCTGGCGCGTAAACTATGGGTTCTGGATTCGCATGACTCTAGTCGCGTTCGTGGTGAATATAACCAACGTTGGCCAAGCCCCCTACTTTATCAAGGAGATATCGCTCTCGAAAGCCCAATTGATTTTGGTGGCCGGGTGCACATCGACCATCTTCACCGCATGCGCTATCCCCATCGTAGCACATACCATGTTTCCAGTCCCGTTCTTTCTGTTGACGTTTGGTCCGATGTATTACATGGTGCAGATCGTCGTGTTTCGACTCGTGACCGGTGCTCGTGTCCTTCGCCAGATGCTAACACATCCGGGTCAACTCCTTCGCTACATGACATTTGTGACAATACAACTTACGCTATTGTTCACATATCCTGCTTATGAGGCTTTGTTTCGAATTGCACAAGGAACGCAGTATCAACTCTTGGTAATATTGCTTCTTCCTATCATCAAAGTACTCGCCAAGAATATGGTTCTACGGTGCACAGAGAATTTAGAAGACATGATGCCAGAGGCTGCGATCTTCACCGTCGATTATTTCAATGCAATCTATGTGGCGACGTGTATGCAAAGTGCAACTTCCACTACCGCCATCACTGTGATGACTATTGCGGATTTGTCCCAATCGATTCTCATGATTTACGGACTACATATCAAGACGAGAACGATCCGAACGAGAATCGGTATGGTTGCTAGAGCTTTCCCAAAGAGTTGCAACCTGCTTATCTCGACGAGCATGGTGTGTAGAGATCCCATGAAATTCGTCAACCAGGTCTGCCCAAGTATTCGGATACGTTCCAGCTTCCCACACCAACTTTCCGATCAAGATAGAGAACTTCTCGACAAACTGGAGAGTACTATTCACGCAATCAACACCGAAAATCACGATCACATTGGCCCAGACGAAGCTGTATATGCGCGGGACACTCCGAAAGCTCAATCCCGTGGTGCACCTTCTGGAAATGAACTTTCGTGGTGCGCACGAAAACGCAGCACTACAGTCTATCCCGTTACATCCGTTGCGGTGAATCAACTGCATTTAGTGAGAAAGAAGAGCACTCTTCGAGAAGCACTGGAGGCACTCTTCACGATGGAATGCCTCGTTGTTACTGCTTACCTAGAAGCTGTGGTTCCATTGTTTTATGGTGCCTACATGTTGATGATGGTGCACTTCCCCAGTGCTAAATACCACTCGGAGTTGACTGGCATCACCCGCGACAACGTCGGGACTACTGTGGTTTCCGTTTTCGTCTTCGGGTTACTTCAGGTTTTATCTTTCGCAATGATTGCTTTGGTAATCAAGCACAACTGCGGAATGCGAATCCTGTATCATCTCGCGTTCGTTTTGGAGACGCAGATGTTGCTGATTCAGTGCAAATTGATGGTCTGGATCATGCTTACGCTGTGCTTTCGCGTAACACATTTTGGTAGGATTGCTTCATTTGAGAACTTAGGTCATGATACCATGCCACTCACCCATTGTGCTCCAATAGGTGTCGACTTCACCTTCGAGTTCGCCACATAATTGCACTTCCACCCACGTGTGCCATTGTCAATCTAATACACCAGTATACTAAAAACAATTGAACTGCATAGCGCGAATGGTTAGTGGCCGAGTAACCTGCCCAGTGGTTAGAGCGGCAATTGCATATGCGCGGTGAATGCATACACTGAAATCGCTGATGCAGCACAGATTGCATTATTAGCGGTATCGTTCTACGATTGGGGGGAAGAGCAAAATTACGCTATCTACGCCCATGCTTGCGCTATTGTCCAAACGTACGAATTACCGCTCGTGGAGATGTCCATCCAGAACACTGGATTGCGCAGAATAGATTACTCTTTTCGATCACTATCGTCCAGAAATACTCACTTTTCTTGCCGCCTCTGAAAGGATTAATGAATGAAATTCTTGCTCAAGTTGGCCCTATCGTTCGTGCACTGGTACGAAGGTGGGAGTCTATCCAGGTTGAACTTCACGGTAGCTATTCAGTCGAGCGGTTCATTTCGCTGCAGAAATATCGCGAATCGACCAGTCTTTGCCGATTGTTTGTGGTATTGGGCTCGATTCCACTGCTTCCTCTGACCTGTGCGGCGATAGTCGACGTAATTCCATTGGAATCGCCAAATCTCGGCTTGGCACATAGCGGAACGGTTTGGGCTCGTGGAGTGTTGGTGACGATCTTTGACTCGTACGCATTAGCATGGATGTTTGGTCAGTACGTGCCTGAGCTTGAGCTCTCCAGACTCATGGTCATTTCCACTGCCATAGCGTCAGCAGTAGTCGTCGAAGCGTCTGCGTTGGGCCTGACACTGTTGCTGTGGTACCCGCTTCCATTCACATTAATTTGGGTATCTGGTCCTTGGATATGGA
Source organism: Phytophthora parvispora (assembly GCA_024679295.1). Classification (NCBI taxonomy): domain Eukaryota; phylum Oomycota; class Peronosporomycetes; order Peronosporales; family Peronosporaceae; genus Phytophthora; species Phytophthora parvispora. The sequence continues at coordinate 11,988 of JAHWLF010000300.1, forward strand.
CCCTCGCATTATCTCTCAAGTTGTCCAAAGGCGAATTCCTTCGCAACCACACTGAAGTTCTGAACGAAGTGCGTCGTTTCTCAACTATATTGATTATGACTACGTCGACTGGATTGGTGTACATTGCGTTCAATGTAATCTTTCAGACAGTTCCAGCCGAATGGCAGACACCTGCAGCCGTTCTTGTACCTTTGTTCAAGATAATTCAAAAGAACGTGCTCTGTCGACTTCTGGATGGGAAAGACGACGTGAAGCCTGAAGTTGTCACTTTTAACGTGGACGTTACCAACGCGCTATTCATCTCGTCGACTATGCAGAACCTCCAATCCGTCAAAAGCTCTGTATTGCTCATCGTAGTAGACTTTATGCAGATGGTGACTTCGCTGTTCGATTTAAGACTTATGCTCAAGGATATTAGAGATATTACCAACGCAGACATCAATCAAGCCATTGCTAGCGCGGTCATGATTGCTTCCAAATACCCGGAGCTGGGACAGCAACAGTGTTCAACCGCACGGTCTTTTCCGTCCAAATCTGACATCTTTCGATCGTCTTCATCGCCGAGAAAGAAAGGCTCAACCAATTATATTGCCAGATTTGCAAGCATTACGCGGGTATCCCCCATATCGCCTGAAAACAATCCTGAAGTCGTCGTACCCGATTGCTCTTTCGGGGATACAAAAGTTTCACCGGCTTTACTATCAGAAAATCGAGCCACTGCACTAAATTCCACGACGTTAGCTCTTGTAGAACACATGTCTCACAAACAGCGCCATTTTCTGCTTCGCAAGGTTCTCCAGATAATGTTTTTCATGGAGTTCTTTTTGCTGAGTGAGTTCATGAAAGTGCTAGTGCCTGCGGCGTACAGTGAGTAGTGGGTGTTTCGCAATAGACATCAACCAGTATATCTAACACGTCTTTATCTGTGGCAGGCTGCTATCTAGTACTCCTTTTCTACTGGCCAAACCGCAGATTCTATTCGCAGTTGGAGGGCTTAGACGAAGCTGACGTCTGGAAAGCTGTGACGCACATTCAAATCTACGGGCTCCTGGAGGGTATATTGTTCGTACTACTTCTAAGAACACTCCACAAAATGACCTACAATTTTCCCATGCAGCAGCTTGCGTTTGCAATTGATAGTAGTTGGGGGAAAATCCAATGCAAACTCGTAGTGATTACAGTGTTACTATTGCAGTCTACGATTCCTCAATTGGGTACGTCATGCTTGCTTGGATTGTAAACTTTTGTTTCCTCACATGTCTTGTATCCATGTATTTCGTAGGAACAGACTACACGTTCAAGTTTGAATGGATACACAGGCAGTAACTGGCATCTCGGGGCCCTTAAATGTTGCGAAAATACAAAACTGCAGGTAACCCTGCAGGAACCTCATATCCTGAAAGTGCCTTCGATGCCCTATGAAGCAAGGATGGGAATGGCTGAACGCGGAGGATTAAGCGCTTGCTAAACAGTGGGTGATAAAAGAAGGAAATGATGAACGGTGAACATCCAACAAGGAGGCCAGTGCTATATTGCTGGTGCTGTCGTGTAGTTCAAATCACCGCACTGTGTAAAATAATCATTAGTCAAGAAGCCAAGTGTATCGTAACAATCACGACTCTACTGAAGTACTCTTTTATTCACGTTTGTTAGTGAAGCTCGTACCGCCAACGGCAAGCTTTCTATATGATTAGCTAGCTGTGCAATTGCATCCACACTTTTGGATTGACCGCAGGTGGAGAACAGTACTCCCTTTTAAAAAGGTGATACGCGACGCAGAATAGATTACCCCTTTTGTTCTCTACTAAATAATACACGGCCTCGTACGTCCCGAAATACTCACTTCTCCGTACTCCAATCCGAAGGTTGTCCTGTCCGCCGAACATGTTGCAACTAATGAGTGGAATACTTGGTCGGGTATGCCCTGCCGTTCAAGCGGCGGCTCGAAGATGGGAGTCTATTCAGGTGGAGCTGCACGGAAGCTATTCAGTTGAGCGACTTATTACCTTGCAGCAGTATCGCGAATCGACTAGTCTTCGGCGCTCGTTCGTGGTATTAGGGACGATCCCGCTGCTTCCTTTGGCATGCGCAGCACTTGCTGACGTCTGGCCACTGGAATCACCAGATCTCGGTTTGGCACACAGCGGGACTCTATGGGTTCGTGGAACGGTGGTGACGCTCTTTGACTCGTACGCACTGGCGTGGATGTTTGGCCAGTATGTGCCGGAACTTAATATCTCCAACCGCACAATCATTTTAACTACAATTGCTGCAACTGTAGCTGTTCAGATGTCGGCGTTGTGCTTGATCATGCTGCTTTGGTACCCTCTTCCTTTCACATTGATTTGGGTAGCCAACCCTTGGATATGGGCCCTAGCGTTATCACTCAAATTGTCCAAAGGAGAATTTCTGCGTCATCATCCTGATATCCTGAATGAAGTGCGTCGGTTCTCAACCATGTTGATACTGTCAACATCGACTAGCTTGGTATACATAGCGTTCAATGTACTCTTTCAGACGGTCCCAACCGAATGGCAGATATTTGCAGCTGCTCTTGTTCCCGTGTTCAAGATACTTCAAAAGAACATGTATTGCCACTTTCTTCGCGGGAAGGACGACGTGAAGCCTGAGGTTGTCACGTTTAACGTCGACGTCACCAACGCGCTATTCATCTCGTCAACTATGCAGAATCTGCGATCCGTCAAAAGCAGTGCAATACTCATCATATTAGAAGTCATTTCAATGATGATCTCGTTGGTTGATCTGAGCCGCATGCTCAAGGACATTAAGTACATTACAAACCAGGAAATCAACCAGATCATCGCGAGTGCGATATTGATTGCTCATAAATATCCAGAGCTGAGAGAGCAACCGATTCTGACCACGAGCTCGAAAAGTGATATTTTCCGATCGCCCAAAGTGCAGAAAATCAAAACTTCCGCAGACTATTTTGCCAGGTTTTCTAGCATTACTAGGGTAGCCCCCGAACCAGTTGAGAGCAATTTTGGTGTCATGCCAAATTGCTTAATTAAAAGCCTAACTTGGCCTCGGAAGGTACCCACCGAATCTGATCCCACGCCGATAGCACTTGTCGAACAGATGACGCCACAGCAGCGTCAATTCTTGCTTCACAAAGTTCTTCGGGTCATGTTTTATGTGGAGTTCTTTTTGCTGAGTGAATTCATGAAAGCACTTATTCCAGCGGCATACAGTGAGTACACACTTCGTGGTATATTCTACCAATATTTCCTGCTAACACGTGTGGTTTCAATGCATTTGTGCCAGGCTGGTACTTGATGATTCTTTTCCACTGGCCCAACCGCAGATTTTACTCGCAGTTGGAGGGCCTTGATGACGCGGGTTTCTGGAGCGCTATCGGTCACATCCAGATTTACGGAATGGCGGAGGCCGTGCTCTTCGTATTGCTGCTATGGAAAACCAACAGCATGACACGCAATTTTCCCGTGCAGCAACTTGCCTACGCGATTTATAGCAGCTGGGGGAAAATCCAATGCAAACTCGTGATATGTACAATGCTGCTGCTCCAGTCCACTATTCCTCAATTGGGTACGTCACGCGTGTGCATACAAGTACTGTAGTATCGTAAACTGTCTTTGCTCTAACAGTTTCTGCATCCATGTAAATCTCATTTCTAGGAACAGACTACACGTTCAAGTTTAAATGGATCCACGAGAAGTAACCTGATTTGGCAACCGAAGACTGCTGACTTCGTAGTTCCGTTCCAGACTTGAGTTTTTTATCCTTTGTAGTTCACAGGGCTTCACATCTTCACTCCTTTCCGCTGAATTGAATTGTAATGAATTGTAAGGCCCCTATTTTGATGCGGGCAAGTGCACCAAGCGCAAGTTGAAGTGGCACTAAACTGCTCCGCTCAGGTCCTCCGTCGCACTTAACCGAAGCCTTTGAGTGCCGCGCTGCACTTTTGAATCGGCGCCAAGAGGCACGAGCAGCTCAATTGTGTCATAGGTATCCGATGGCGACCGAAGTCTCGCGGCTGCTGGTGCTGGGCCCCGACCACGACAGCAGGTGGGCGGTGGTCTCCAAGCTGCGCGAGCTCAGCGGCGACGCG
>JAHWLF010000301.1:0-16074 GCA_024679295.1 Phytophthora parvispora
ACAACTGAAAGTGCCAAAAAGTCTGCAAAGCACAATAAGTAGTCCCAACAAATAAAAGATGCATTAGACTTACTGAGGTTGAAATAAGCAGCCAAGAGGGAAATAATGTCCTACGAAATGCGTTTGTCGGACCAGGGGTTCGCTGTTATCTATATTCACCACGAGGTCTCCTCTCAAACTAGACCTGACTGACTCCTCATCTCTGCATCTATTCCCATAAAGTTCCGTGTCCATTAACCAATAGAGTCCATAAAACGGATAAAGAAGAATGAGCTCTTCTTCTACAAGCGGGCGCCGAAGCAGACTAGCTGGCTCAGACACCCGAGACGATTGAGTACAGCATCAGGTCGTTCCTGTACAAGGGGAATCGGTAAGGAAGGCCCTCGCCGGGAGGGCCCTCGTAATCATGTTTGAGTAATCAGATGGTGCTAGCTAACGTAGTCAAATTAATATCTTGAACAAAAACAATGATGGTCAGTTTGAGTCGGTTGACGGCAAATTTGAGCGAGTTCAGCACTGGAACATTGCGAATACGTGTAACGTGGCGAAGCAGAACACCATGACCGGCGACAAGTCCACTAGAAACAACTGCGTTCAGCAGACACCGGGCCTCGGCCGCCTTGGCCTGTGCAGCGGTCGCGTTCTGCGTAGGTGGGTCGTAAAGCGACGCTAAAGCTGCTACCAAGGCAGATACAGTTTCACCGTTGTCACAAGTAGCGCTGACGCCGACGCCTTGCACCGCTTAAGGCCGAGTATGTCCCTGAAATGCAGATACTACTCCACCCACTCTTCAAAAATCCAGATAGCCATCTCAGCAAAATTGTGAAGCTGTGCTGCGAACAACTTGTGGTTGATAAGAAAACCCTCACTTGCGAGTGACTTCAGAGCAGGTGGCGGATAACGCTGCAACTGTGCGTGTGGAGGTGCCGAATAAAATAAAGGCTTTGATGTTTTCTGTCGTTGTACATCAAGAAGAAGGCAAAATAGCAGCGCGCGGAGATGCCACCACATCTGCCCAGAGTGGAACTAATCAGCAAGAACCTATACGACACGAGGAAGTGGCTACACAGAGAAGTAGTTTAGACGACCTGGTCCAGCAATCTGGACACCAACCAGAGCAGGTTCGACGGGGTGGGTTTCACGAAGAACGTGTAAAACCGAATTAAAGAAATGACTATCTAACATCACCCCGCTTCAAACACTTCAAGACGGAAAAGTGGAGACACTGTTCGAGCTTTGGAAGCGCCGGTCGAGGAGCCCTCGCTATCAAATTTACCAACGGTAGTCCGAATTCTTCTCGCAATCCCTGCTTCAGCTGCACAGATCGAGAGAAACTTTAGCGTGAGCGGAATGATGGCAACAGCCAACGAAATGACATCGCTAAGCACAACATTGACATGTGCAGCTTTATCAACAGAAATCAGCGAATTGTGGATATCACTACTTACACTAGAATGAGCGCAAGCGAACTGGCGTCTGCATTACCTAGTAGTGCGTTTGATCGAATGGGATCGCCCAACGATTCAAGAAAAAGAGCATATGAGCATATTTTCGGAGGGTCCACAGTGCGACAACGAGTGGAAGGTGATACTTTTGACGCTATTGCAAGCGATCAAGAGGACGAATGACACCCCCAAACACTGATGAAGATGTTCGTCCTTTTCCAGCAAATTGGAAATTTGGAGCAGGCCTCGCGCGAAGCAGTCAGTGGAGCCGATCTGTAAGACGAAATGTCCTCGAGGTCCTTTTACTCGCAGCACAGCTTGGCGCCAAGGTTGAGGCCCACGATCGCGAGGCTGCCGATCCCGACGAGCTTTTTTATGACGAGCGGATTTTGACCCAGCAGTGATGTAGTTGCTGTGTAGGTCGCTAACATATAAACGCATTTATTGCACACTTTAGTAGTAAATTGTTGTGTTTGGGCACGGCGTGACGAGGAAGGGTGGAGGTTGAGGAAGCAGTTGCGGGACAAAGCTTGTTTTTTTTTAGTGTTGTTGAGGTGATGCTTTGGGTTGGAGGCAAATTGAAAAGTGATATTGAGACGTAGAGGTAACGACTGCTATCACTGCGAGACTCGTTGACAGGAGAGGAGCTCTACTGTCGAATCTCGGGCCCCACACACTACAAGTAATAGCGCTAGATCGCCTACAGTGCGCCTCTGAATTTTGTACTTCGACGGTGAGAGTAATCCCGTGTAGACCACATCAGATTCGAGTGCTCGGTCAACACACCCAGGTTTTCCGTTCGGACAGAGGCATTTTGTTCACAAGGAGAGATTCGCTTGCCTGCGGCAAGCTGCGAAAACGCAAGGAGTGCGGCGCAACCCCTACACTCTCCCGCGACATTTCCGGCGCTGGGACTCGCGGAAAGCATGCAGCAGGGGGGACCAGTGCCAGACATGGTGAGCGTCCTGCTCGCGCTCCCAGGTGTTCTCAGTGGAGTCCAGGTTCTGCCACTTGACCAGGTATTCCGTGCGGCAGTTCCGTTGACGCTTCTTCACCAGTGCTTCGATCACGTACACGTCTGCGTCTGCGTCCCCAGGGAGGAAGTCGACCGCGGACACATTGGGCAGCGGGCGATCCACAAATCTCACCGGAGATTCCACATGATGGCGAAGAACGTCAATGTTAAAGGTGTCGTGCAAACGACTCATGCTGCGCTGTAAGCTCAGTTGTGCCGTATTGTTGTTGACCATCTTGATGAACTTGAACGGACCGACGAACTTCGGGCGAACTTGTCCTTTTGAGTGCTTGTGCCCGTGGCTGCGTGTGCCAACGGCAAATGCTTGGTTGCCAAGTACACAAAGTCGCATGCCGTGAACACCGTGCTGGCCCGTTTCTTGTTGTACTATGAGCTCTGTCGATCGTGACCATCGATCAGGTTCTGCTGTGCTTGAGCAACAATGCGTCAGCGTTTTTCCGCGAAATGTTTTGTGAAATCGTTGCGGGTTGTGGCAGCCCCGATTGGCATTCGAGCGACACAACCGGTGTCGATCTCGAAAGGTGACATCTTGGTCGATGAGCACACAAGCGTCGAGTGAGCAAATTCGACTGTGCCTAGGACATCGACCCAGTCGGTGTCGTGGAGCGACACCATGCACCGCAGTGCATTTTCAAGCACACGGTTCTGTCGCTCGACCTGTCCGTCCGCTTGTGCCCTGTACGATGTCGTCATGCGCAACTTGACCCTCATTAGTTTCGTGAGCTCCGTCCACATAGAGCTGGTGAGCTTCGGGTTGCGGTCACTGACGATTTCCTGAGGCAGGCCGAGGTTTCTTACAACGGCATCAAAGAAGAGGTGTGCCGTCATGACTGCCGTGGCGGTCGTGTGCGTTGGCACGTACTTCGGTCGCTTGCTGAGGAGATCCACGGCAACTAGGATGGTATCAAAACCTCTCGAAACCGGTAGCCCTGTTACGAAGTCCACTCCCACGATCTCCCAGCATTCACGTGGGACTGGCAGCGGCATTAGCATACCGGTTTTGCGCAGACTGCTCGACTTGAAGCGAATACACGTCGAGCAGCTTTGCACGTACGCCTTCACATCGGTTGCCAGACTTGGCCCGAAATACCAGAGAGCCAATTTCTGCTACATCCGTCGAATTCCCGCATGCACTACCACGGGGCCATCATGCTCCTCAGCAATTAGAGCAGCGCGCAGATCCCGATCAATTGGCACGCAGCGTCGCAGCACACGCTCCCCCGGGAGCGCAACGAAGAGAAGACCGTCCTGTTTGCGAACCGTCCCAACTCCTGTGAGCTCATGCGTTTTCGGTGTCGACGCGTTGATGCTGTTCTTACAGATAGGGCCGCGGCGACAACCTCGGAGGAAATTCGGTTTGGTGCTCTTGTCTAGCTGCACGTTGACCATTGTTAGCTGCGATGGATGTATTGTCGTTACCGCTTGTGAAACACCAATCGGGCGTGCTTGAGCCATCCCTCTCCACGAAAAAGAAGTAGCATCGCAGAGAAGACCCAAATCACGAATTGAAAGCTCTCCCAGCGCCATCACCTTGGCCGTATTCATGTCGGGGCGTCGGCAATTCTGCGTGCACATGTGTACCCCGAGGTTGGAGCGCAGGTCATCGGGCAGCACCGCCACTACCTTGTCCACCGGAACGTCGAGTTGTCTGTCGAAGCTGCTGCTAGACAGCTCCGCACGCGACAGTGCTTCCGCCACGACGTTACTGGAGCCTTTGACGTGGTGAAGCACAAATGAATATGGGCCGAAGAAATCGAGCCAGCGCGCATGCTTACCCGACACATTTGGGTGGCTGAGAACCACTTGCATGCACTCTTGTCTGTAAAGACGTCGAACTCAATTGGTGCAAATAGTGCCTCCATTTGCTCGAGGCCAACTTGATAGCAACAGCTCCTTCTCGTGGGCCGGCCACTTGACTTCATTGGCGAGACAGCTTCTTAGACAAGAACGCCACCGAGTGATCCACACCGACATGTACCTGGGATAGCACAGCACCACAACAAAAGCCTGAAGCATCCGTCGTCACTACGAAGCGCTTCGCATAGTGGGGCAGAATGAGTTCCGGGGCCTGTTGTAGCGCTGCTTTCAGGTGCAGGAAGGCACGTTGCTGCGAGTCGGCCCATGTCCACGCCGCGTCCTTCTTCAGCAAATTGGTGATAGGTAGTACAATATCCAAATCGACCAATGAAGCGGCGATAATATCCACATAAACCTAGCAAGCTCTGTAAACTCTTCGCCGACGCGGGCACCGGACACAGCTCAATCGCGCGCGTCATGCGTTCGTCTACACGTAGGCCATCCGCAGACACTGTGTGTCCGAGAAAGCCACCAATGTACACTAAAGCGGCACTTTGAGCGCCGCGCATACAGATTCTGCGACCGCAGCACTTCGCACACCGCTACCACATGCGCAATGTGCTCTGGCACTGTCCGCGAAAAAATGCACAGATCATCCAGGTACTCAACCACAAAGTCGAACCTCTCAAACAGTAATCGCATGAGGCGAGACCATACGCCTGGCATCCCCGCTAGCCCCATAGGAGCCACGCACCACTGGTATGTCTCCGTATCCGTCCAGAACGCCGTGAACTTGCGGCTCGACGGCTCTACCCGCATCTGGTGGTACCCCTGCGCCAAGTCGAGCGTAGAGAAATGGCGACAGCCTTGCATGCGGTCGAAAAGGTCCTCGATACGTGGTAGGGGATCATGGGGATTTCTGTCTGGGAATTCACATACCGATAGGCCACCGCCCATCGAACCGGAAACGACGTATTTCCGGATCGAAGCCAATCCGCACGCGAGGGAGCCTTGCCTATCGTCGGGACCTTCTTTGGCACTGCGAAGATGGTCGATTCCCATGGCTAGTCAGTCACCTCAATCCACTGCTTGCGCAGTAGCTCGTCCACGAAGTTCTGTTGCGCGCCCTGCTTCGTCTTGGGCAACCGAAACGGAGCCACGAGCTTGGACGCGCGTTGACCTTCATATTTAGCGCGAATTCCACGGCGCGCGATACGGGAGCTGGTTGGGCAGCACCTTGGGGAAGCAGTCATCATAGACTTGCAGCACGCGTTCGATTGCCACGGAGCCCCCTGCTGTTCTCCGGTCGCCGTAGTACCCTGGCCAACGCGGAGCCTTTGGTCAACGCCTCACCTTTCATCTTCACCGTCCTCACCGTCCTGCGTGGTACTGCACGGCGTCTGACTTGCCGCGTTCGCGTTCTTGGCCATAATGAAGAATTGCTCAGCGTCTTCAATCAGCCAATAAGGGTCCAGTAGGTCCGAATCGAGTGGCAAATCGTGAGTGCGCCAATCGACGTAGGGGTTAAGCCGAAAAAACCCACGGCTTACCCAAAATAACGTCGTGAGAGCCCGGTAAGTTCCACTCTGAAAAGAGAATACCATCGACCCCACCAAAGTCATATCGGCCTTCACTTCGTTGATCTACTGTGCGTCGGTGACGGGGCCGTCAAATCGCTCAGCGAAAGCTTTCTTTCGCCTCACCAGTTGGGTAGCTAGGCCCTTGCGCAGCTCGTTGTGATCTGTGCCGCTGTCCAAGAGAATCTTAACATGCAGGCCGTTAATCGTTCACTTCTTGACTAGCAACTGATGTGCCATCGGTTCTTCGCCCTTGGCGACCGAGCCGGATTGTCTTACGCCAGCTGCGTTGATGGTCATCCTCTCGAACGCCTCTGTCTCGGCCACTGGCTCCTTTTCTTCGTAGTCGTGGACATGGTGGTTCGGCGTCGCATTTGCGTTGTCGTTGGCGCGAGGCATACGAGTCTCACTGGTGCTGGTAGCTCTGCCGCTGGCCCTGCGGCTGGCGGGGAAGTCCACGCTGTTCGCTGCGCTTCCGACACTGAGACATCCGATGCCCGGGCTCCTTGCAAAAGAAGGTTGCGTCTCTGGCACTCATCCCTCGAGTTCATTCGGCTATACCCTATGCCCATGGGTTCCAGCTGACATTTTCGAGCCGGCGCGCGATTCGGGTTATGACCGAAGCCGCCAAACCCTCGGTTTTCATTGGCCCGCTGAAACGCTGATCGGGAAGATCCGTGGGATCCATGTAGCTGGGTCGGATGTGTACACTCATACTCCATAGCCACGTTGACGGCTTGGTGTACGGTACTGCACCGGCGATACATCACCTCAGCTCGTGTCTGGGACACGAGACCACGCGTGATCTTGTCGGACTCAAATAACTGTATTGCAATTTTAACGGTATCGTTTCCTGACAATAACTTATTTTTACTCCTTTCTAAAAAATACAGTTATTTTATTACAAATGTTGTTGTAAATACTTTTATACCCCATGGGGTTCTATTGCAACCAGGGTAACTACGCATCGCTCCGATTGACTGGTGGTGGGCGCAGTATCCACGAGCTTTAGTAAGCGACCGCATTGTATTCAGGGGCTGTTGCGGCTCGCGTTTTGCAGAGTGCACTTCTATATCTAACAAGAAGCCCCAAGACCAACCACCACTACCAACTCTACGATGTCGCCCGTCAAGTTCTCCAGCAAGGCATCTGCACCTACTTCATCAAGGTCGTCGTGGACGAGCCCAGCCAGCCCACCGACTATTTCCGCTGACAAAGTGGCACCGTGCGCGAGCAGACACGGGGGACGGGCTACAGCAACATACTCAACCATGTCCGCAAGGAGCACCCCGACTACACCTCCACCATGGCTGCGAGCGCTCGCTCAGGAGCGCTGACGTCCATCGCGGACTCCAAAAGCCAAACTGTGTACAACTGGCTAGACCTGAGGGTCGAGTGCAACCTACCCTTCTCGTTTCCCGATAATGCGACTGTGCGCAAATTCATGGCGGTCCCCTCCATTTGCACGGAGTCATTCTTGAAGTACATGCGTCTCGTCTGCGGAGAGGTAGAGAAAGACGTGGCCGAAGCGCTTCCTGCCAAGTTCGACATCGTCTTTGACGGGTGCATCTTCAAGTCGGAGCAGTACGTCGGTGTCTTCGCCGTCTTCCCGCACGACAACTAAGCCGAGACGGTGCTTCTCGCGATGGCCCCTATTGTCGACAACGAGGTCGAAGACCGCTGGGCGGAGAGCCATGTCGCGTTTTTGTCGACCGTCCTCGGATTTTTCAACCGCAATACTAGCGATATCATCTACGTGGTCGGTGACAACTGTTCGACCAACGGCAAGTTGTCGACATTGCTTGGTGTTCCGCTTGTCGGATGCGCCAGTCATCGACTCAATGTGGCGTTGCAAGGGGGGAAAGCACGAGAAGGAGATGGAAAAACACCAAATGTTGATGCGTAAATTGCACACTCTGAAAGCTGCTGCGAGGCTTCGGTGCGTTTTGCTTAAATTTTCACTGTTTTCAAAATTTTATTTTCCTCTGTTTTCGGTTTTCTACTTTTCACTAAAACATATTTTATTTTTGCAGGAAGCACACCACCCTTCGACCCGCCTTACGCCAAGAGTCACGCTGGTCGTCGACCTTCAAGATGGTGTCTCGGTCCTTCGAGCTGAAAAATTTTCTGGAGGCCGACGACGATCTGTCTGAGCTGCTGCCGACGCGTCGCGAGTTGAAGAAGCTACAGGCGCTACTGGTGCAGCTTAAAGATTTTGAGAGTGTGTCCAATATGCTGCAGCACCAGAACGGTGTAACGCTCTCGGACGTTCGTGATATCTTCGACGAGCTGATCGCTATTTACCCTACCGTCTCCAACTACCTCGACTCAGACGCGGATATTGTCAAGAACCCTGAGTTCAAAGCCGCATGCGTCGCTGTATTGCGCTCCGGGACCGAAGAGACCACTGCGAAGCAGCGCAAGCTGCTTGAGCCGTTTGCCGTCCGTGTCAATGCCAGCCAGGCGAATGACTCGCAGACAGCGAACATGGGCTTTGCGCACCGCGTGATGAAGATGCGGAAGATCGAGCGCAAGCAACACGCGACACTCGCCGCCGTCAAGTTCGTCCCCCCAACAGTGAACTGCGTCGAGAGATTCTTCAGTCGCGCCAAGCATACCATTCGCACCATCGACACGGGATGCTGCCAGTGAACCTGGAGGCGGTTCTCTCTTTGAAGGAGGATAGGCGCTTTTGAAGCGCCAACACGGTAGTGAAGGTAGTTAACTCGACTTCGCAGTAATCGCTCTGGTAAGCTGGTATTTTACCAGTATTGGCCGCTGACCAACAATAACTTATTTTTAAGGATGCATGCATTTGACGCAGTAATTTATTTGTAGAACCTATAGTCCATAAATTTGAGACGGTATTATCGGAAGGTCTGTCACCCATCTCTTTGACTCGGGTGATGAGCTAGCGATACTTCGTGACGCACTCGTGCAAATCGCGGCATTCACGCTGTTTCAGCTGGTAAAGCAAGTCATGCAAACACTCCTGTATATCGGCGGAATGAATTCGTGACGCAGCGCCGCTGCGTGCGCCGTGATGTTGGTAATTTCATGCTACTGTGTGATGTACCACGCAGCAGCTTGGCCCGTTAGGTTAAAAACCATCATGGTCAGCTCACGCTTGCGGTTATCCTCATGCGTGTAGTCGATGTTCTTAGCCTCAAAGACAAGTCTGGCTTGGTCCAGGGACAGCGCGAGGCTTTCGCCGAGCGAGCCGCCATAGTGCGGCATGGAAATGCCTTCCACCCGCCGCTCTGCAGGTGGCTTGTTCTCGATCTTCTCCATCAACTCCTGCTGCTTGCGCAGCACGGAGGATACTTCTGCCAAGAATTAGGCAGATACGTTTGCGTCCATGATGACTTGACGCTCAAAGGCCTATCAGCACGGTTCTGTATGCGGGTACGACGGCACAGAGCAACCCCGACTTCAACTTGGTTCTTGGTGTGTACCCCACGACATTCAGTCCGATGTGTGTGGTTCACACAATCCCTCCGGGACCGTGAGCAAGTGCTACCAAATGTTGTATTTGGGCACGGCGCGGCGAGAAAGGGTGGGGGTTGAGGAAGCAGTTGCGGGACAAAGCTTGTTTTTTTTTTTAGTGTTGTTGAGGTGATGCTTTGGGGTTGGATGCAAATTGAAAAGTGATATTGAGACGTAGAGGTAACGACTGCTATCACTGCGAGACCCGTTGACAGGAGAGGAGCTCTACTGTCGAATCTCGGGCCCCACACACTACAAGTAATAGAGCTAGATCGCCTACAGTGCGCCTCTGAATTTTGTACTTCGACGGTGAGAGTAATCCCGTGTAGACCGCATCAGATTCGAGTGCTCGGTCAACACACCCAGGTTTTCCGTTCGGACAGAGGCATTTTGTTCACAAGGAGAGATTCGCTTGCCTGCGGCAAGCTGCGAAAACGCAAGGAGTGCGGCACAATCCCTACGTAAATTGCCACACCACCCTCATCGACTATAATGAGAGCGTTAATCACACACCAGGTAAAACTTCTTCTGGTCTATATGGCTAACATTATCTAAGATAGGTGATAGGAGATGATAGTGTCAACGTCAATGAGCCTTTCCTTCTTAATGTTTTGACCGGCTTGGCGCGCGGGCAATACTTAAACTATCCATATACCAATACTATGCATTGACTTTTTCTCTCCTTTCTCCTTCTTCGTATTCTTGCTCACTTAGGTTTCCTTGATACGAGCACTACGACGTAGGATTTGCGCTCGCTTGTCAGCCCGATCGGTTGTCACGTTTGTACCGGCGCGACGAGCTGCAGCAAGATTGCTTGGTCGAGCTGTGTTTTTCTCTGGCTGTATCGATTCACGATGAATAAACAAAGTGCAATGGTTACGTTCGTTCATCGCCGCTTCGTCTGTTGGTGCTGAGCCCCTCTCATTTTCGGCTGTATTTAAAGTGTGAAGCGACACCATTTTCGGGAAGAACAGAGAGAACAGAACTTTCACCACCCGCAGTATTGTCATTCCGTTCACCTCGCGCAATAACGTTGTATACATTTGGGAATCTACCCAATGCCCTCGTTTCGCAGAAGCTGTACCCAACAGGCTACGCCACATGCTGGACAAATCCGGTCCCCCTGGGAGGCGATGTGCCTATTCCTGATCGTGAGGCCCAAATCCTGCATTGGGACGGCAACCCTCTCAGTCTCGGGGATGCTGAAACAACCGATGTGTGGAGTTGGGATTTTCCTTTTTTGGCTGGATGCCTCGTCGTCAAGATGCGGCAGGGTGAAGGAAGCGGACGCCTAGACCTGGTAGGTAGATCACATTATCCTCGCCAAAGTGACTAGTAGTGACTTTAGCCTCGTCGGGTCATAATAGACCCCCGACCGAGGGTTCATATTTAGTCTGTACCACCTCATTGGTACGACCGAACTTAGTCGCGTAGAATCAGCGCACTTAATCGCGTAGTCTCGGTCGCCATCGGATGTGTCCGGGGCTGTCTCGTTGAGACTCGTTCATACTAGATATGTGTATAAACCCATAGGACTAATCGTAGGATTGCCATAACGAGGCCCACATGGCCTCGGATATTCAGAATACAAAACGACAGTCTTCCTCAAATCAACCAAGGGTTAAGTCCGACTTAGGTGAGTCTAGCTAGCTTACTTAGGTGCCTGGACACGCTCGGCTGCGTGTGGATGCCTGTCAGGGAGCTTGAGGTGCATTGACCGAGAGTTTCCTTGGCTGGGCCAAGAGTTGGCGTGGCCGGTGAAGCAAGAGCGACATTAGAGTGTCGTTCCCTATATATTTGTGGAACGGGAGCGTCCCTGAGTGTATTAATCTACCGACCGAGGTTTACCTCGGTCCCCCTTGTATAAGGCTTAACACGCTGGTACCCTACCTTACTGAGGGCCTGCAAGGGGTTGCGTGAAAGCGCTACATACTATCCTAGTCTTCGCTCGTGGCTAGTGGTACAGGTTTTGGGTTGACCGAAGACAACCTTGGTGCGCAGAGGCGCTTGCAACCGACCCGGTGTAAGGGATCGCTCCTGGTCTTCAGGTTTTGATCCATTAAGCACAAACAAATCTAGAGCTCGGATCCCCAAGTTTACTGTTAATTATTTTGTTTTATCATCGACAGTGGTCATGGGCGGCAATAAACGCGCATTTCACTGGCGGGGGCTTAAACGAGTCATGCCTTCCTAGATTGAGTATACATTCAAAGTAGAAGACCTGTGTGCACCTTACGGCGGCATCGTGGCTAACAATTTATCAAGCCGCGCTTTCCTCCAAGTAGACAATATTAATGTCAGTTTCCATTTTATCCGCAAAGCGCAAGTACGTAGTCGACAAAGGCTGATCAATTTTGATCAAAACCGGTGCTCTTTGGTTCTCATGAGTAGCTTAAATAATCCCCCTGAGTGAATAAGTCCTTTTATTTATTAACATCATATATGCCAATAATAAATACCCTACCGATGTTTCAGTCTGACATTGGTGGACTACCCTTACACCGTTGCGTTGTGGAATATGTACGACCATAGAAGCGAGTGATGTTCATATCCGAGCCCCAAGAGAATACCATGGCGTCGAGACTGTTCAATGACTTGGAAACTAGACTTGGTGGACTTTGATACCAAATTCTCCGCGCCGGTTTCTGGATGTCCCCCTGCCCGGCTATACCACGCGGTGCTGAGCTTTGGATATTAATCGTGAGTTTGTATAATTACGGAGCTTCACTAAATTGATTATTAAACGGCGTTTTCGAAACGTGGTCGTTATGAATTTACTTTACTGGTCTTTACTTTAATGAAATTTGTGCCATTTCACATATGAAAACGGGTCAGTTTATTTAGGAAATAATATATACGATTTAACGGGATCAACTTAGACATATTAATGAATTTAATCTTAAAGCATCATCACCAGTACGGGTATTCTCCTCGCCAATCCAGATTTGGAATAGCCCCATCGGTGAAGAGGTTCTTAAACGAAAGTAATTATATTGTACGCTCGTTAACGATTTGTTTTAATCAATCGTGCCATGTGTTAACAACGTCAAGCTCAGTTGTACCCCACATTTTTTCGAACTTCAGCACGCAAATTCTAAAGTCCAGGAGGGCATGAAATAGTCAATACATTAATTTCTAAGATCGCACAATATAGATTATATCATGTATGGGTGAATAAATATGAAGTGTGTGATTTGCTTCTTGGGTTTCTTTCTCCCAAGCTCATCCCGTCAGCGCCAATCTTTTTTTACGGATCCCAGTAACAGGTTTTGTTCAGCCAAGTCTGCGGTGTCTAGCCAATCCTTCTGTGTACTGAATCCGGTAGTATCACTGGTCATGTCCGTAACATACCAGAACGATGGGCACAGATAACTACCGCCAATCATCTTATGATCTGAATCCTCCATAGTGATCTGTGCAAGTAGGACACGACTGTAAGCACTCGGACGTTTGAAGCGATCGACTTGGGTCAATTCGGAGGTGTTGGTAAACACAATCCTATCCATCAGATGGAAAGCATTAATGTCCAGAATCAACATCAGACATAACAGAAGCAAAAGAGTTAACACGTTAACCTTAAACTGTATGGTTGCACAGAATTTCCTCTCAAAAGCGGCGTTAATCATTAAGTTGTTCCCACACCGCAATCGTCCTCTTCATTCCGACCAAGAGACCAGGCGCTATTGGGGACTGTCATCTGACGCGGGATGACTCTACATGTTTTGGGACGCCACCTAATGCAGACTTCCGCCCACCTCGAAAGATGATTGACTAGCATGTCTGCTTAGTACTGGGACGCGCGTCAACGAGAACGCGGAGCTTTGGCCATCACGAACCCCATGAGACCCGGCACTCACGCAGTTCAATGTGCGGAGTTGCTGCGCGGTGAAGGTTCCAGCGATGTGAAGCGATGGAATGCCCGGATGATGGAATGCTGAGGGCTGTGGTCTTGGGCTCTCACAAAGGCCAAGTTGTTTGGCTGACTAGTGCTGCTTCAGCATACATGACATTGGGCTTCCAAACTACTAAGTGAACTTTCAAAAGGAGTCCCTATGTGGCGCCTGACTTGCCGTCTGGCATGAGATTTTCGGCTACAACTGCTGTTTTGAGCACTGCGAATCTACGTCGGCATATCCAGACCGAGAAAGGTGTGGCGGTGACAATCTGAGCAAAGGAGAAGATCGCTTCCAAGCACAAAGATAGCAACGACAAGAGGTTCTACTGCACGACAACAACATCGACAAGAAGAATACTATCAACGTGCACAGGCGATAACCTTGTGAGGAAGGTTGGTGAAGACGGTTACATATTATACAAATATAGTAACGTGTACACAACCTGGTCCCCATATCAGATCGTTATCACCTTAGTTTGTTTGTTAAACAAGATTTATACGCTCCATTTAGAAGGGATACTTGTTCTCCATTTTTATACAAACCAATCTTTAGGAAAAATACTATTTCAACAATGTAAATGTATACTGTAATATTACTGGTTATAATTTGAATAGAGAGAGTATATAACCTATTAAATTAATAATTTAAACTGGAGGATTTGGGAATACATTATAATCGCAGATGTAGCTTAAGTCTAACTATGTTTTGCTCCAGAAAATGGACCAAGGGTTCTGATAGTGGGTGTGCTACGTGTTGGTTTAGGTATGGGTCAAAATTCGCAGGACAATAGAAGCGTACGTAGTCTAATATCTGGAAGATCGTGCAATACTTGCTACAGGCAATTTGCGCTTCAACATTGTCACGGAGTGCGCGCGCACTACCATCCTAAGTTGGCACGACGTCGTTCAACGGCGCCGGCGCCAACTGGTCGACCAAGGAATTCGAAACAGCAACGCACAATTACATCAAAGATCTCGGCATAACCGTACGCGCTAACACCGAAAGGGACCCTGCTTGGCATCAAGCGCCTACACTCTGTATCGTTGGCCCCAATTCGCCAAACACGAGGCGCGTTGCCATCCCCGATTTGACATAAACTTGGCTAGACAACCAATTCCGGATATAGAGTAAGCACAGTTTGAATCATATGCGCCAGTACCATATTAACGGCTTGATTTATGACTGCAGCAAAAGCGGCAGCAATGAAAATCGGAACCAAAAACGCAATATGATAGCATTACGTGGAGAAGCATATCTGAAGCATCGACTTATCCGTATTCGTGTCAAACAGGAATGCAATTCCCATCGAATCGTGTGATATAGTTCCCGCGTTTCTTGACGACAGCCCGGAACTTAGACCGAACTAAAATCTGGTAGCACACTGAATATTGCAGGTCGATTGCCGCGGTTATAGTTACCAGGCTCGAGGTCCAGCTCTCCGAAGCGCTGGTGGAGGTCGGTTTTCTCTGCATGTTATGGTCGCCGAAGAGCCCCTTCTGAATACTCTTCCAGCAGCCATCTGAATTGCTCGTAGACTCGAGAGGGTTCGGTATTATCGGATTCTAGTATCCTGCGAACCTCACTTATCGGATCAATCAACGCAACAGCGACCCAAGATTCTCCCACAACGCCTCCGACGATACCAAAACTTCCTTCTCAATAGATGAAAAGCTGTCCCGAGAGCTTTGTGGCACGGGGAACCAAATAGTTCATGCAACACGTCACGATTTAGAAGCACACCTTTCAGGCACGAGTGCCGCGATTTGCTCTGGAGAATCTCCCACGCGTCTGGGCATCTTCAATCACAATGTCCAGCTTGCACGCCAAATGCTGCACCGTATGCTTCCCGGTGCCAATATGGAGAGCGAACCAATACGACGACTTCGACCCATGTCCAGCTACCATGATATTGATTGTGCTGGATCTATACACATCAGTATAATTGTCCGTCGTGGCGGTCATAGCGCCTTGCTTGTCAATTGCTGCGGTGACTTCCAACTCGATAACAGCAAGGACGAGTGGTAGAAGAATGTCCGTAAGCCTCGATCGGGAAGGGTGTCTCAAATGAGGGACCGATACAGTGAAAAACGTGCGAACTATTGGCGACTCAATGAACACGAACGCCAAACAGCACTCGAATCACAAACGCGCCACCATCACGTCAAAGCCCTGCTGAGGCAACATACTCGCGTACGGAGCGTTGGTACTTCCTTCTTAAAAAAATAACATTTATCATTGTGCGGTTCCCGTTATCGTAGCGACGAAAGGCTGGGGTGGTTGAGATGCCGGTATAGTAGTTTCTTCCTCTGGTGCCTAGTACTTCGTCCGGATAAGCCGTTTGTCTAGTAGTGATACTTCCGAGCACCGAAGGGCGTGGGTAACCATACTGCTCTGGGACTTGCTACTGCCAAAGCGGGTATGGCACCCGAAGCATCGGGCATCTTGTCAGGGTGATTTTCTCGAAGTATTGCAAGATTGGCCCCGGTTTTCTTCCGAGCTATTCCACCCATGAGGTGAACCGATCGCCGACAGACCCGCAGCGGGCGGGGAACGGTATCAGTGGAAATTGCTTTCTGCGTCGATTGAAGCAGGCGTTTAGTTACGCGACATCGCTGAGGATACGGCGAATACCGAACTGGTGACGAACACTGGTGGTCGAAGCTTGGCGAAGGTGTCTGCTGCCGTCGCGACCATTGGCTTGATCCCCTCGGAGCAGGAGACTGTGCCATCGGTGTGAAGACCCACGCGTGTCCCCCGTATGTTGCATCTGGCGCGCAAGCTCTAGCTGCAACTCGTACTTAAGACTGTAGTGGGCCTACGAGGCTCACTACTACAGC